>CM018033.1:15970516-16138016 GCA_008638375.1 Nyssa sinensis | reverse complement strand
GTTTGGCAGATTTTTATGGGCTATTCAATAGGTTTTGAAGGGGCTATTTTATAGGTTTTTAAGGGGATGATTGGCAGGTTTTGGTGAGCTGTTTGGCAATTAGTTAAAGGTTGTAAAGCCCTATTTTAAGGGGCTATTAGGCTTGGAATTTAGGGATTGTTAAGCCTTATTTTAAGGGGCTATTTGCTCCACTTTTAAAGAGATGTTTGGCAATAATTTAAAGGTAGTAAAACCATGTTTTAAAGGGGTTGTTTGGCTGGAATTTAGGGGCTATTAAGCCCTATTTTATGGGGCTGTTTGCCCCAATTTTAAGGAGTTGTTTGGTAATTTTTAAAGGGTTGTTTTCCTTATTTTTAAGAGGTTGTTTGCCCCAATTTTATCGAGTTGTTTGGCAATTTTTAAAGGGTTGTTTGGGATATTTTAAGGAGATGTTTAGTAAAGATTTAAGGGTTGTTGGCCCAATTTTTAAGGCACTGTTTGGTAGATATTTAAGGGCTGTTAGCCTAGTTTTTAAGGGACTACTTGCTGTAATTTTAGGGACTATTTGGTGTAGCCTTTATGAGACTTTTGGGTATAATTTTAATGAACTGTTTCTTATAATTTTAAAGTACTATTGGGCACATTGCTAGGTGTTCTTTCGTTGGGTTTAGAGCACACTTTCACCAAATCTTAAAGGATCGTTTGGTTCCAATTATAAGGATCACATTTGGCATTGAATACTCTAATTTTGTATATTTAAATATGCATGTTCAATGAGTCACATAAATTCAACATGTTAATAGACTTGAAAGTATAGAATCAAATGATGATGTCATTAGTGAAATCATGAGAATAGAATTGGATGTCGATGTCCCATTGTAAACTAGTAAACACATTTGATATATCTAATTTGCCCTATTGCTGTGAATTTAGATAGGGATTCCAATAGAAGTCCTTCCGTCTCGTCCGTGACTGTAAATTGAATGAATAAACGGATGAAATCAAGAAAAAGATCGAAGAATTCAAAGAACGATTCGGAACAAAGAAATGAAAGAACTATATTATGAAATTAATATGAAACTTATGTGGAAAAGTCCTAGTCGGTCAAGAACACCATATTACTTGTCACACCTGGATATATTTATTGAATGTGCCTTATATGTGTATATGATTAAAGGAAATTAATGTATGTTTAATTTTCATGAATTGTGGCCATTGAGTGAGGATGGATTCTGATGTGTTTGTATATATGAAGTATTGTGAATATTAGGGGGGAAAAGGCTTGGAAAACAAAGGAGGTTATGTTGAAATTTCATGAAAAATTAAAGAACTCTAATATTATAAATGAAAAAATTATCAAGTCTTCCACTGTATGTTATATTATTGATATATGTTAATAACTTACATATGAGTAACAAGTTAAAGTTAAAAAGGAAAAATCCGGTTTGACAATTGGGTTGGATCGGCATCACGACAAAGCTTAAGTTTTGAAAAATCTATTTAATTATCTTTTAAGTAATTCCTTTTAGTTCATTTCCAGTCATTCCCCGGTTTTGTGGAAATTCAAGGACCAACTTTAGGTTTTTAAAGCAACTACTTCCTAAGTGATTTTCTCACAATAAATAAACATATAAGTCACTCAGTCAACATATAAAACATTCCTAAACTTAATCTTATTCCTTACTTAGCAAAATATCATACCTAAAAGGGTTTTTCTCAACCTTGGGGAGTTTTGTCCGTTGTGTAATCGAACTAATCAGTGAGAACGCAGCCCTTAACGTGTGGAACAAGAAACATTGTGACATGGCTAGAACTTCACCACATGCAGAGATAGAATTTTTCTTACCTCTTACTGTATCTGTCTAGAAGGTCAAACTGCCTTCTCTTTTCCTCTTGCGTACCTATGATTTAAGAAATACACCTCAGTCTACTATATTAATAGTCTATGATATTCATCAAATTTTATGTCTCTTTACTATTGGTATCTATTTTACTTGAATATACTATACCATTGAATCTGGAACATCGAAAAAATTCGATTTAGGCTTTCGCGGATTTCAATTCGAACATCTATACTAAAAAAGGCAAAATGATCATTTTGCACTTTCACGGGTTCTTACTTCTTGACACCTCTTTTCACAAATTTAACTTTACCGTTGAGTCTGAAATGCTCGAACTAATGAAAATTCACTATTCTTTTATTTTAATCGGAGTTCGTTTGACTACTTTTCGACTTAGGAGCATTTTTGTAATTTTCCTTTTAAATTAATTATTATTTTATTACTTGGGGTCAAAATCTAATTATCCAAAATTCTGGGTCAATGTCTAATTATCATAAATTCCTATTCCAATTTGGAATAGCCAAACAACGAATATCTCCTAAACTTTGGATAAGCTATCATTGTTCTCATTTTCAATTAAATTTCTATCTACTATTCTTGTATCCAAACCGCCCCCAATCACCATTTTTTCTAACTTTTAAAAATCCCTCATGCTACACCTGTATTGGGTCTAACCCATGGGTGGATGGGCGGGTCAACCCGACTCGAATCCATGGCCCAAAAGCCCATAAACTCCACACGCACATAGCGCACAACAAGTTGCCCAACCATGTGCCGGTCACCTTCTTTGACGACGGTAGCCATTTTTCGGTGACGTTTTGATGTCCGACCACTTGGGTCCTCTTCTACTCCTCGTGGGCTTTCCACACCTACCCTCAGAATTCAGTTTCAATCACCGGAAGGCCTCGAAAATGGAGTTGCAGCCAATTCCAGCAAGCTGTCCCAATTTTTCGGTGAACTGAATTTTTACTTTTTCATGGCTTTTTAGCCATTGTTTTGAGCCCAAATTTCACTTACAAGTTTCTGCACCTATGGTTAACAATTCCCAATTCATAAGACAAACTAAATCGATCAAAAACCCAATGACCCAGAATTATCCTTCAAACTTTAAATTGGTTTTTCTCACTCATTTCTTAACCAAATAGGCTGCGGTTTCTTCCTAAATTTACCATTTTTCATGCTCTTTAAAACCATGTAATTATTTCTAAGCTTTAATCAATTCTACAAAAATTCAAAACTTGAATATACAGTAAATTTCTTACCTTTTTCTTTCATTTCTCCTTCTTTCTTCTTTTAAGTCCTCTAATGCTCTCAGCTTCTCACGTTTCTCTTTGCTTCCTTTGATTTTTCTTTCCACCTTAACACAACCGCATATATATATATATATATATATATATCATTTTCTCTCTCTACTTTCTCTATCTTCCTCCCACTTGTAGCCCACAGTTTTCCCTCTCTTTTCTTCCCTTCCTGACTTTCTTTTCTGTTTTCTTTCTTTTCTTTCTGGTTTTCATTCAATGCATTTTGTGTTAATCTTTTCATATTATACTCAAAACACACACTAAGCACATACACACACTAGTCACACACGCACACTGGCATGGCAGCCCCTTTCCTTGACTTTTTTTTCCTCTTTTCTATTTTCTTTTCCTGATTTCTTTCCTGCTTTTCTTTTTCTCTCTTTTTTTTTCCTACATCTTTGTCTCACTTTGAGATATTATATGTATAGATATGTATATTGTATAAGTATCACACACACACACAACTCACATATCAGTACAAACGCACATTGCTCCCTTTGTTCTTTTCCTTTTTATTTTTCTTTCTTTTTTACTTGTATTTCAATACATACATACATACATATATATATAATAACTTTTTTTTCCAGGTCTCTACATTACTAACTCGTAAGATACCTAATGTGAAATACGAAAGACACAAGTAGTGTCTCCCTATAGTCTGATGACAGCTAGGACTAAGATCACATCCTAGTTTATTGATATTGCATGCTTGTCACTTGATCTTTGTGGTGTGACTATCATTATTGTTCTGATGCTTGCCCCTTGTCAGATATTATGATGTGATTGGCATTATCATCTTAAAGTTTTACCGCTATTTACACTTCTGCCATGGATATATATGAACATTGTTGTTCTTATGATTACTTGTGAATCGAATATCCTATATTACACTCATTGATTGGTGATTGTTGTGGAATTTGATGTTTATTGTTATTCATACTTTTGAGCATCCTTGAATGGTGTGAGATTTGTGGGGACACGATGATATTGACCACCCTTGTATGGTGTGGATTTGAGATGCATTGGAATTATGGAAATAAACTAAATAAGACGAACTGATGGAATAAAAAGAATTATGAACTAGTGAGAACTTGCTAAGTAACTAGTCAATCTGATCCGTGGGACAAGGAACAGGCCTTTCAAATACTTGGCCATTGGTTATAGGGATTTGAGCGGATTTGATAATGTAGACTTGTATAATATTGAGAGGATATGAGCCACGTTTTGTTTTGGGGATGGAGATTCCCTTTGGCTATGAGCCGTAACCCTGTGCAAGAGGTTCCCTAAACCTATGAGTTAGCAACTCATGAAAGGGCGAAATACAGGTGTTTTAGGGGCCTTGTACATCTGTTAAAGCATATCATTAAATCATAAACATATCATTTTGCATTCGTGAAAGTATTTATGCATTAAACTTGAGTCTTTGCGTTGACTATATTGATGAATGTAGTGGATGTTGACTAGTTTATAGTGCTATGGATTATACTTGGTGTATGTCTGGACTTTGTAGTGACCACACCTTGTTGAATTATCTTCTTGCTAGCCTGTATTGATTGTATTCCTGTTGGATGTTATTTCTTGTACAACTTTGGATAGGAAATGGAGTTGCGTCGTGGGGTTAGTATATATGTATATACATTTTGTGTTTGAATATATATATTGCTTGCCTTTATTATTGCTTATTCACCACGTGGGGTGGTGTCTTATTATATTGGTTGTTTAGACCTACACTTTTGATTTGGTAGAGGACATTGTCATGTGATTGTGATTGCATACTAGACATTAAGGATTGTCCTCTTCAGACTTCCATTAGTTTTTGCACGCTGCTTACTTGTGTGTTTTGGAAAACCCTATTGAGCATTATGACTCACCCCTACTGTTTATAGGAATAACAGGTATTGGCTTGATAAAAGATAGTTGTTGCAGCAATATAGGATGGACAGAGACTAGTGTATCATTTAGTTCCATATTCATGTACCATATTTATTGTATTTGAAAAAGGGTGCATCTACCCTTCAAACCATTGACGTATATGTTTTGTATATAAGGACAATTAGTGCTAACTTTAGACATTATCATATTATACACTTGTTGATGGGCATTTGATGTAGTTACATTTTTATTACAATCTATTTTATTTAACCCCGTTACGAGACTTGAACACGTCTAATTATGGAACCAAACCGAAACCAATTAAAGAAAAATAATTAAAGAAACCAAACCATTTCAAAGATAAAAAAAAAAAAAAAAAAAAATTGGCTTGTAATTTATACATTTGACTAGGTTGGTTAGTTATATTATCTTCCTTTTGAGGTCCCAATGACCTTTTAATCTGGCCTTGCGAGTTAGGGGTGACAAATACATTCCTAAAAATGCTATAAAATCTATTTTACAAGAATCAATTATAAAATTCATGTAAGAATATGGACTAAATGTGGAATCATGTCTAATATAATCTAGAGTCAATTGGTCATATTCCCCTCCAAAACATACTTTATTATTGTACTGTACAAATACTTTTTATTTTTGAGATGAAGAAATGTTTATTTTTTATTTTGGACTTTTCGGTCAAAGGTACACAAATATGTTGTTACTTAGGATGTGGTCCAAACCCATTATTTTTAACCCCAAAAGTCCCTCAATAATTTTTTCTCTAAAATACCCTTTACTCTATAACTCTATAATCTTCGTAACTACCTTCCTTAAATTAAGGAGCAATTTCAAGAAAACTTTTTCAAATTTTAAAAATTCAATAACTTACAATTTGTATGTCAATTTTTAATACAATTTATATATTTTGACTCAAAAAATCAAGATCCATCAAACAATATTCATATTGCATATGAAAATTAAAAAAAAAATCGCTATGAAATAGTAAAATTTTGTCCCAGTAAAATTTAGTTGTGTGAAATTGTAAAATTTAATTATTTTAAACCTTGACACAAAAAAAAAAGGCCAAAGGAGATAAGGATGCAAAAAAGGCCTGCCGAGCCGGACCATTGCAGGGCTTCTTCCAAATTAGCTGGTCGGGCCTAATGAATAGATATTGATTTGTCAAGTTCGAAGTAAATTGAATAATAATAAATAATGAGAATCCTTTGAATTGGAAACTAATGAATAATTATTTTATGTTTTAAAGGGTTGGGTTTAGGGCTTTTAAGTGTTTGGGCATGTGCGGGTCGGGCCTTAACCCAAAAAATAAAGTTTGGGCCTGAAATAGAGGTACCTCAAGCTAGGGCCAGGCCAGGCCAACCTTGACTTCAGGATGGGCCGTGGGCCTTTGGGCCATTTTGCACTCCTAAAGGGAGATAATGATTAAAGTATAAAAATCCAAAGTTACCATTAAATTTTCTTTTGTTAACATAATAAACTTGACACAAAAAAAAAAAAAAAAAAACATTATAAGAATAGATATTTCACTTATAGTGAAGCAATCAAATTTCACTATTTTATCAAAATAATGAAATCTAACTATTTGAGGAAAACAATATTTTGGTTAACACTATTTCCAATATCCTCATCTAGTCACTTATAACACAACCATGTGTGCAAAACCCACAAATCGTCCCTCTCCAATAACCAACGTCATCATTAACACATTTGTAATGTGCAATACCCAACACTCACATGTGGCATACCATCATCGATCAGCACTCCAATTCCATCATGATTGTCACGCCATGAATTTCCACGAACCCGGGGAGCGACTGAATGAAATAAAAGAAAAGAAAAGAAATGTCAATTCAGTAAATTTAAGTGAAATATTCCTTATTATTTTTCAAATTTTTCCCCAAGATTAAAATTAAATGCTTGTCCTAATTAATGCTCCAATCAATTTAAATCATGTTTAAAAATGGTCCATAAAATAGCCTTAAAGTATCCCCAAAAATCCCCCTAAAGTAATGTCTCGGATGACCCCAAAATGTCCTAGGACATAGTCAAAAGATGGCCAAATATCAGCCTAAAGTTAGCCCTAGTGGATGGCTAAACATGGCCTTGAAATCTAGGTCATAATATGGCCAAAACATGGCCCAAATAGGTCTCTAAAACAGCCCAAAAGGGGGCCCAAACATGTCCCAAAAATTGGCCAAACATGGCTCAAAATAGTATCCAAATATAGCCCAAAAGGTGTCCTAAAAATGGCTCAAAAAGATAGCCAAAAGGGTGGTGAAACAGGGCTGGACAGCAGGTTGTCACTGCAGGTGGGACAGCAGGGCAACACGCAGCAGGGTGCGCGGGGGCAGGCAGCGCGCGGCGCACAGGCGCGCGGGCGGCTCGGGGTTGGTCAGGCACTGTAACAACTGCAAGCTACTTTTCTGGTTGTCTAATTTTCTGAAAATTTACTGTTCATGGCTGCAACCTATTTTTCCAATTTTTGAATTTTTCTCCAAGTTTTTCAAGCCCATTTTTAGCCCAAATTCCCTAGCTTCTAAGCCCCCATTTTACGCATTTTTCTCACCCATTTCAAGGGTGTTTTTCATGCTTAATTTCTCACTTTAATTTACCAAAATTTGGACATAGTTTCCTTTGTTTCTTTAAGTGTTTTCTCACCTAATTTTCACAAGATATATGAACATAAATTCATCAACAATCCACCCTCACTCGGTGGCCACAAATCCATCCAATTAAACCTACATTCTCCATTTCCAACACATCCATATAATACACATTTAACTCCCAAATATCAAGCAGCCTCTAGTACACATTTAAATAAAACATCATGCATTCATTTGAGTTTCAACTCATATATTTTCAAAATGGCCTAAGGCCTAAAGTTACAATTTGCTTAAGTCCATGCATTTCTCAAAAGTAAAGACAACAAATTGGGCTTATGCCCATACATTCCAAAAAGTGTCCCAAGGGCCAAATCTTTAATATAGTCCATGTCTTCCCGTCCTTCAAGACTTAAACAAGTCTCAAGTGCCCGGGGCCTCATCTGAAAATATATTGCCCACGAATGGGTCAGCTCAACTGCTGGTATGATAACTCACTAATACTAGCAACAAATTTAGGACATGGCATGTGCAAGTGTACATTTTCAAGCTATACTTTCCCCTCCCATTGTTCAATGCAATGAAAATACACTATACGTGACTCACACATGCAAACTCTATGCCACACCCATGTCTCATGATACGGTCCTTCCCTGCTGGCATGAGTACCGCCTCGTATGTCTCATTTTCGGTATGTCCCCGATGGAAAGGAGTACCAACGGTCGAATTTTAGGTTTTTCACCACAGGATCTACACCCTCATAATGTCCAGCACCACGTGCTCACCCACACCATGTTTCCAAGGAATCACATCATGCCAAGATGCCATGATTTCATCATGCAAGTTCAATGTGACAAATGGTCCAACACATGGTGTCCCTTTTCAAGTCATGCATTAAACTCCATAAAATTCATAACTTTAAATTCCCATAACATGCTTCACATAACATATGTCATAACCACACACCTCAACACATTTTTTTCTCAAGCCACAATATCACAATTTCACCAACCACAAAGAATAAACTAAATTTCACAAGGTCACTAAAATTTCATAAAAGACTAATACATTACACAACCAATTCCCTTCCAAGATGTCAAGTAAATATCACATAAATACAGCAGTCTAATACAAGGGCAAGATACATCATTTACAAGACAACAAAACATCAATTAAACTAAAGGATATTCAAACCCCTAAAGTTCCAACTCTAAATAATTCAAATCAACACCACCTAGATAACTTCCTAGCATTAGTTAAACATCTACACAGCTCAATTAACATGTAGCAAAGCAAGAAAAACTAAATCTATTCCTAGCTTAGCAAGAAACCATACCTAAAATCAATTTTTCTCAAACTGGGAAGGCTTTTTTTGCTGGATGGCCAAACTGTTTCTCGAGGATACAGGTCTCGATGAGATGAAGAATTTCTCAGAAGGAAGCTCGGCCAAAATCCCACTTGAAAAGCGTGTTTCGAAGGCTTGAAATTTGGAGATTTTAGGGCTTTTCTCTCTCTCTCTCTCTCTCTCTCTCTCTATGAACGTGGGCTGCTGAAGATACAGAATGATTTCTGTATCTCCAGCCCTCTATGAGTGGTATTTATAGTGAGGGACCAAAGGGGTAAGGGCAAATGACCATTTTGCCCTTAATGAGCTCTTCAACACCGTTACTCTTCAAACCGTTCCTAAACGCTTCAATTCGAAATTTCGTTTTCGCCAATGTTCATAAAATTATTTTAAATGAAAACTTCCAGAAGAAAACATTTTCTTCCGAGGTCGGGTTTGGCCGTTTCCACCCGGGCCACCCGGGTGCCCTTTTTGTCTAATTTCGAAAACTGTTTTTGTTTTGGCTCAAATTTGTACAGCGGTTACCTCAAAATATTCTAAGCATATTTCTTTTCTATGATACACTCCAAATATGCTTCTAAACGTGTCATTCGGTGAGATAATGTAAAAAAAATACTTTACCGATAAAGCCGACAAAACTATGCATGCGAAATGTCTTACCGAAAAAAATGAAAAAATTTTCCTCATTTTTTAGATCTCTACAATGATCAAGATCAGGTGAATCCATTTTGATGAGATCAGAGGTCCTCAATTCATCATGATCGAGATGAGGTTGCAAACAAGATCACTATTATCATTTATACACTCCAAATCATTATGAAAAGAAAGAAGGTAGATATGACATCTGAATAAATAACCAGATAACTCATTTACTTACTAAAAAAAACCAAATATCTCATTTGATAGCGAAAATATTTTTCTACATGCAACACACCTTCTTGGGCTCCCCCTATAAGAAGTCCCTCTACAAGGTAATTGAAAAATCACAAATTAAATCAATCCTATTCTTAGTTACGGTGCAAAAAATTTGGACACCTACACAAAACATCATACATAAAATCATAAACTCAATTCATATGATTTGAGAACGTGAATCCAAAAAAAAATTGAATGAAGATCGATACAAATCAAATTCACAATGGAAAAAAAATAATTTATAAAGAAAAAGACAATTTCAGATTCAAAGAGTTTGACTTTCAACATAAAAGCATGAATCATCATTTGTGTTATTATCTGGTTAGTGCTACAAGACATTGATGCATTTAGTGGCTGTTTGGCCCTGTAGAGACCTGAAAATTGAGGATAAATTTTTCGTTTTTGCCGATAGGGCACTATTCATGCATTGTTTGCTGGTAGGGCGCTAAACATGCATCATTTGGACATAAGTCATATTTAGAAGCATATTTTGAGTATCTCATAGAAGAGAAACATGCTTATAATGTTAAAATACACATCCTATAAAAATTTGAACATATTCGGAGGTAGTTTCAAAAATTGGACCAAAAGGGCATCCGGGTGGCCCGGGTGGATTCGGCCAAACCCGGCCACAGGCGAAAATTTATTTTTTTGTAAATTTTTATTTAAAATGATTTTAAGAACTTTGGCTAAAACAAAATATCGAATTGAGGTGTTTCGGAACGGGTTGTAGTGTAACGGGATCTCGGATTCATTAAGGGCAAAAGGGTCATTTTTCACCTTTGCCCCTCCACTATAAATACAGCCCCATAGTGTATTTTTATCACAATTTGGTTTGAAAATCAGAGCAGCACACGTTCATGGTGAAAAGGTGAAAAAAAGCCCTAAGCTCTCCAAGCTTCAAGCCACCGAAACACACCCTTAGGCCGGGATTCTTGCGAGGCTTCCTTCTAGGAAGTTGTTCCTCTCATCAAGACCTATATTCTCACTAAAAAATTTGGCTATGCAGCAAGCACAACTTCCTCGGTTTGAGAAAAACCATTCTAGGTATGATACCTTGCTAAGTTAGGAATAGATTTGAGTTTTCTTACCTTTCTATATGTTATTTGAGTGTTTAAGGTGTATACTTGATGTTAGGAAATCACTTGGGAGGTAGTAACTTTGAAAACTTAAAGTTGGTAGCTTGGGTGCTTGTGTGTTCTTTGAGTTAGTTGATGATTTGTTGCTATAATAAAGATGTATCTTGCCTATGTGTATGGATTATTATATTTTAGCTTATACTCATGTTGATACATCTTTTGTTTTGGAAGATGTGATGGTTTGATGCATTGGTGCTTTATGAAAATATATGTTTTTTGTGAATTAGTGAGATTGTGAAAATGTGGCTTGAGTATGTGTTGAAATGGATAGTTTATAGCTTATGTTCATGTAAATGAAGTTTAGGGATTTGAAGTTATGATTTATGTTGGGAAAAATGCATGACTTGAGGTGAACACCATGTATATAATGAATTGTCTCATTGAAGTTGCATAATAAAATCATGGCATTTTGGCATATTGTGATTTCTTAGAAACATGGTGTGGGTTGAGCACTTGGTGCTATACATTATGAGGGTGTAGATCCTGTGGTGAAAAACCTAAAATTAGCCATTGCATTGGTACCCAGATCCAATGGCAGCAATCCGTAAACGGGTGTTAGTACTCAGATCCATCGGGAGCAATCCGTAAACAAGACATGGGTGTGGTATAGAGTTTGCATGTGTGTGTCATGCATATCACTTTTGCATTGCATTAATGAATGGAGGAGGGGTACGCATAGCTTTAAAATGCACACTTGCACATGCCACGCCTTTAATTTGTTCCTAGCATTATCATTGTGTTATACCAGCAGTTGAGTTGACCCATCCGTGGGATATCAGATTACAGATGACACTCCTAGCACATGAGACTTTGTTAAAGTCTTGGAGAAATGAAGGAAAATGGACCAAAAAGAAGATTTGGCCCCCGGGGCATTATATTTTGATGTTGTAAAAAGGGCATAAGCCTTAGACCATATGAAATGGTATTGTAGAAAAATTGTGTATTTTAAAAAGAATGGAAAGGACCGTGTATGTTGTAATAAGTACGATAACGTGATTTTTAAAGTTCAAGCATATGTGCATGTGTGGAGAATTGTATAATTAAATGATGTATATTAAACTTGTATGAGATTGTGGCTATTGGATGAGGATAGAATATATGAGTCCTTAATTACATGAAATATTGTGAACATTAGGTGAGAAAAAGGCTTAGAAAACAAAGGGGGCTATGTTGAAATTTTGGAAAAATTAAGGAATTGGTTAAGTGTGTAAAACACCTTGTAAATAGGTGAGAAAAGTGCTCAAAATGACGGGTTAGAAACCTTGAAGGAATAGGCCAAAAATGGGGGAAAAGAGGCTTTCAAAACTTGGGAAAAAAGGTCACAAAATGGAGAAAATTTAGAGCAACAGACAGAGAAATTTGCTTGTAGTAAATACACTGTTACTACAGTGTTTCTGCAAAAAATAAAAAAAAATAGCTTGTAGTCAATATAGTAAAACCAACCCAGAACAGCCCCTGCCGGGCGCCAGCCCGCAGCCCCGTGCGTGCCGCGCTTGCATGTGCGCCTTGCTGCGCCCACTGCCTTGCTTGCTGTCTTGCCTACTGCTACCTGCTGTCCGGCCCGCGTGCACCAACCTTAACAGCCACATGACACTCACCTTTGGGTCACCTTTTTGAGTTATATTTGGACACCATATTAGGCCATGTTTGGTCAACCTTTGGGCCATGTTTGACTACCATTTTGAGCCACTTTTGGCCATTACATCAAGCCATGTTGGGTATTTTTTTTGGGACACTTTTAGTTATAATTCAAGGCCATGCTTGGCCACTCCCTTAGACCATTTTTGGGTGGATTTCTTTGGCCTATTTTTGGCCCATGCAATAGGGTATTTGGGAACCCTTTGAGCCATTATTCCAAGACATTTTTAGAAATGTTTTAGGGCCATTTTAGAAGCCACCTTTGAACATGACTTAAATTATTTTAACTATTGATTGGGAGGAATGTTTGAGTAATATTAGGAGGCCATCTTGGTTAAGTTAAGTGTCAAGCCTTCACTTATAATTTTGGAGAAACATGGGGGAATGAATGCATACTTAATTAAATTCACCTTAATGACCTTTACTTTACTTTTCTTATCTCATTTCACTCACTCTCCGGGTTTGTGAAAATTCGGGGCGTGACAGGCCCAGTGGTGAGTGGACAAAAATAGCTTCCCCAAGAGGAATATCCTCTTAGAAACTTTTGATACAAACGCTTTATTTTACTTTGAAACCACTCTCTCAAACGGAGCCTTAGTATTTAAGTATGGAGAGGTTGTTGATAATTGGAATATTTCAATCTTTCATAATAGAGGAAATGTGGCTCATGATTTTTGTTTCTCTAGGTGTTTTTCCATACCATATCATTGTCACGCCCCGAATTCCCGACCGAACCCGAGGACGCGACTAAAACGAAGGAAATAAAGAAAATAAATAGATAGACGAATAAATAAATAAATAACAATTTAACTAATATAGATACAAGCCTACATAAATTCCTGTTTTAAAAAAATTTCGGCAGAACCTCCTTTGTTTTTCGAGCCTTTTTCCCCCTGATAAACACAATACATCATATATATACAAACACATCACAATCCATCCTCACTCGATGGCCACAACTTTATCAAAGTTAAATATACATTGCCTACTTATACAACCGACAATATACAACCATGATACAACATATATGTCATTGGGCTTAAGCCCGTACATCACAAAACATGCCTCTCGGGCCAAATATCCATCTACAGTCAAGTCTCCTCCATTCGGCTAGACTTCCTCAAGCCTCAGGTGTCGGGAATGTCATTTGAAATATAGTTCCCACGAATGGGTCAGCGCCAACATGCTAGTATGATACAATACTAATGCAAGGAACAAAATTAAGACGTGGCATGTGCAAGTGTACATGTATATCTACATGCCTCCCTAATCATGCATACAATATGATGGCAATGTACAAACCACATCTGTATAAAAACCTTATATCACATTCACAAATTCATCAACACAATGCACAGGCAATATGCGTGACACACCCATGCATCTCAATGTCACACCCATGTCTCATGATACGGTCCTTCCCCGCTGGCATGAGTACCGCCACGTATGTCTCCTTTTCGGTGCGCCCCCGATGGAATGGAGTACCAACGGTCGAATTTTGGGTTTTTCACCACAGGACCTACGCCCTCATAATGCACTCGCACCTCGTGCTGACCCACACTATGCTTTCAAGGAATCACCCTATACCAATATGCCATGATTCCATCATGCAATATCGCAATCTCAATTAAAACATTTCACCTATGCATAAAGCATGCCATTTAAACAATATTGTCCTCTTAAAAATAACAATAACATCTGAATCATAAGACTTCATCCACAAATATACGCATCATGCACAATCAATCTCAATACTTATACAATCCACATGTCACAACATCAACAATCCTTCTAGAACAGAAATCACATATGATGACAACTCAAGAAATAAATCACAATTCTCAAATAAGCTTAAAGAACACGTAAGCACATAACAATCAACTCAAAGAAGCAATAATTCCTATGTGATCTTCTATCAGCAAATAAGCACAAGAATCATTTAATCAATATGAACATTCAATCCTAATTTAATCATATTCCTTACTTAGTAAAGTACCATACCTGATAGGGTTGGTCACAACCCTACAAAGCTGTGTCCACTATGCAGTCCAATCAACCAGGTTAATCTTTAGTCTACGGTTCGAAAGTTGAAGAAAACACACTGGCAGGCTGATCGAGTCGGCCAACCATTTTAAATCCAGTTTCATCAGCTTCTTTAACCTTTTTCCCTCAAGCAGATTATGATCCTGACAGATTCTGTCCCTTTATCATCCCATCCATAAGATATTGAAGAACTTTCCCTTCCAACTTCTTGCAACCACTTGATAAAGCACCTAATCCCTCATTACCAATTCCCGTACAACGGTATAGAATTAGTTCACAAAGCTTGTGCAGTTAGAAGCAATCCAAACCAATCCCTTGTCCAACATGTTTGTACAAAGTCCTAATTTTAAGCATAAAAGTTTTGAACATTTAAACAGAGAATTGAGTATTGAGTCATTTACGCCAGAACAATCTGTCAGGCCAAGCTCCTCAAGTAGAAAACAGTATGATCCATGGCAATTAAGACTCTTCTTAGTAAGCATATCACATGGTTCTAATTCAAGCACAAAAGATTCCTACAAGAGTCCTCAATAGCTGATATTGCTACATCAGTAATGGAATTGTAGCATTTCAAATTGAGAATCTTCAAATTGAGGAGGCAGCCAGCTACTGGTTGCATAATGCCAGGTTCGTCACTCCTTGATAAATCTAGTACCTAAAGTGAAGGGCACCCATTTTCAAGAAAATTACTTGGATTGGCCTCCCTGTTTCATGTCATGGAATTATCCGTTCCAGAGCTAACACCATGAGAGGGTAGCGTTCCAGGGAAACCAGAAAATTAGTTTGTCTCCACAGCTCCTGAATTAAACTCTCCAATTAATCATGCATATTGCCCAACTGGGTCAACAAACTTCCCTGTTGCTGAGCACTGTTCTCTCTCCCTGCTGTTGTGCGCTGCTGCTGCTGTTGACGCATAGTAGCTGCTGCTCTGCTGCCCTCTTCTTCTCCAAACATGCTGCCACAATTTCTCAACTCTAAAGCCTCTGCCCAATATCCTGTACCAGCTTCCCCTGTTCTCTCAAGACCAATTTCTGCACCTGTCTAGACATCTTAGAGATCTGCTGCACCCATTGTTCAGTCGCACAATTTATCTCTCACCCCTTCTGCATCTCTGTTCTTCATAAGAGGCAGCAATGCTAAGGCAGCCGCTACAGAATCCCTCCATTCAAACCACAACCCAACAAGTCAAACAACTAAAAATGTCATCTCTTTTGCTGCCCCGCTACACAACACACAGAGATATATATATATATATATATATATATATATATATATAGATAAATTCTTACTGCTTCGTGCCTCCCTTAATTCAACCACAACAAATCAAGCTATACAACTATAAACAAATACTTATCCCTGCTCCTGATTAGCCGCAGCACCTGGCCACCACGCACGCACACTGCGACCTGCTGCACCGTTTACACACATATATATACATATAACGATCTGCTGTAGCATCAATCTCCTCTCTGCCTTCTTACCACAGTTGGACGCATCGTCCCTGTTCACTGAAGCCCTATCCAACTCGGTGGTCATCTCCCCCAATTTGATTCTCAATTTTCCAATCCATAACCTCCATGTGTACAAGAAACTCAACGCCTGAACTGATTGAAGCAGCCATCCTTTGCTGCTTCAAATATGAAATTAATGTGGATTTAACCCATCAAATTGCTGCTGGAGCGCTGTTGCACTTCCGTCCCTCCTGCCTCACCTTGCCGCAATTTTCCCCAACGTTACACAAACTTACACACATCGATCACCTCCAACTCGGACGCTATTGGATTAGCCGCAACGATCCCAACCTCCAATTCCAACCCAGCGACCAAGCACTGCCCAGAGGTTGCCTTCTTTATCCCCAACTCTCTTATCAAATTTCCTGAGCAAACTCCATCTCTTTCTTTCTGGAGATCGGCTCACCGACAGAGCATTGCCCCTCTTATTTCCTCTCTCTAATTTCTCTCTTTTTCCCTTCTCTCTCTCTCTCTCTCTCTCTCTCTCTCTCTGTATAACCACTCCTTTATTTTTCTCTTCTCCACCGACTTAGAGACAACCCACGTTTAACACACACCACATACTACACACTACATATCCCAAGGCTGCCGACACTTTCCCTTTATATATATAGATATATAGATATATATGTATATGCAATATAGCATTACCGTATAAATATTTTAATTTATTTTATTTTATTTTATTTTATTTTAAATTTTTTTTTTCAAATCTCTACAATCATAGTTAAAGATAGACCTGAGCTCTTGATATGAAAAACTCGTGCGCCAAAAAATAAAAGAAAATAAAACTAATAGATTGCAATTGTCATAAAATAAAAAAATAAGGTAGTATTGAAACCTATCTTCCATACATGAAAATTCACCAAATTAATTTAAAATATTTCTAATATGTTCCTGAAATCCTACTGGAACTAAAATATAAAATATACAAAACAGAATATAAACTAATTACAATAAAAATTCTAAATAAGTTAACATTATTCAAAATAAGAAAACTACCCAAAATCAAGTTTAGACATTGAAGAACAAATTTGAGCAAATTGTGCAGACAATTTTGTAAAAATCATGAAAATATGCGAACCTGCTCAAATTAACATCCTAAATATCAATTCCATCAATGGAATATGTAAAATAATGAAAATTAATTTCTAAAAAATTCATAGACTAAAAATCACTAAAAATTAGAAAAGACCGATTGCGATTTTTGGAAAGAAAATTGAGAAAACCTAAACAAATGTGCACAAAAAATCATCAAATTATATTATAATGCTCCTAAAATATTGTAAGTATGCCATTAATACAGTTTTGTGAAACTCAAAAATATAAAAAAAATTAAAACGACATAAAAAATTTACGTGTTTCGGTAATGTATATACGTTCACGGGAGCAACAATCTTTTTCACTATTCAAAAAATAAAGTTACATTGTTACAACATATTTATATTGTCTCGCAATTAAAACCCTAATCCTACCTCGCTGTATTGAGATTTTCTAACATTCTCTTATTGTAACACTCTGCGTATAAGACCTACATACTAGTTTCACATATTATAAGAATATGAGCTAGTATCTCTGAAAAATACGAACGGGTGTTCCACTAAAACACCCCATCTTACCACATCAAATGATGGCCCTTTACTTCCATCTATTGGCCATGATCCACATTCATAAGGGCATCATACATGGCAGTTACATCAAACAGAATAAGTAACTAAAAAGATATAAAAAAGAAAATAAAAGGAAAAAGCATGTTAAAACATTTAGCAACTGTATACAAGGTAAGCATGAAGAGATCAAAGAAGGAAAGTACCTCATTCACCCAATTTTGCAGCTACCATGATTGAAAATCCTAGAACATGCCTTTCTAAGCCCACCTATCACATAAGTAAAATTCCTAAAACATTATTCCTAAAAATAAAATTAAAATCCATAAATATAAAAACGAAAGGAAAGTAAATGGACCTTACCTCAGAACCAAGCAATAACAATTACCTTAAAGTGCTCCAAGCAAAAAATGGAAACTTGCCCAAAAGAAAATTTCCATACTTCGCCCACATTTTCCTTGGAAGTAAGATACAAAAACATAAAGAAAATATAGCATATAATGCAAAGAAGAAAATAAAATAAAATAAAGAAAAATAAGAAAATCAAACAATAAAATTATGAATGATGCAAATGCTAATTAAAGGCTCTAATTTGCAACATAAACATACCTAAAACATGAAAACAGAATATATTATAATTAAATTAAACATATCAATTTTTCCTAATAAGGTAACTAAGCTTAAATTAAATGTGGAAGTTGTCGAAACTCAATTAAGCATGAAAAAACATATTTCATTAAAATAGAAAATGGAGATAAATCAAGATAAGTAAAATATATGTTGTTCCTATCACCTTGAAATATAATTCTTCCAAGGAAATTTCAAAATAACAAAAGATACATTCAAAAAAATTTGAGCACTGAAAAGAAGAACGACTGATTGCATATTTTTTAAAGAAAATAATAAAATCCTAATTGTTGCTTAGTTATTTACCCTAGAAGGGGAGATGAATAGGGTATTTTGTAAATATTAATTTCTTTTTAGTTTTTCAAAAATAAAAGCTATAAATGCAGAATAAATAAATAAGAAAGAGAGAGAAAGGAAGAGAGCAAATACAATAGTTTTATGAAGTTCGAAAAATTTCCTACGTCCTCGACTCAGGTATCCCTACTTGAGTTTTTACTATCGTGACTTCCTCGTAGGTGGAGACCATACCTTTATAAAGCGAAGACCACAGCCTTCTTATTCCAACAAAATATACCATTTTGTCTCACTAGGTAGCGCCTACCCACAATTCTCACCGCAATGAGATGATACAAATCTGTTTACCAAATAACACTCTCTTCTAAAGTAGTTTTGGTACAATAAGATGCTGACTCTTTATAGATTGATTAGGTATAAGTTGTAAGTATTTAAGATGAGTATAACTTTTAGATATAAATTTGGAAGATGATAGATTTAAATTCAATAACAAAGATGTGATAATGTAAGCTTGTAAGAGATGTATATGTCCGTCACTTTTCAAAAAGAGTTATTTCCCCCCTTTTTGTTTGTTCAAAATTTGAATTTGCGATTAACAGATCGACAAAATCAGTCGATTGAATCATCAACCAGTCAACTACAATGAGGACTAATCGATTGATTAGGTCAACTAATTTGTCTAGAGGGTTTATGGTTCATTAGGTTAAGAACAATCAATCAACTAGTTTTGAGTATCAATCAACTGATTTGTACACTATTTTTGCCTTTGAGAAGCGGTCAATTGATATTGCTTTTAAGTCGACTAATTTGGATAGTGTGCCAAGGCAATTTATCAATTGATCATCCAGTTGACTGGTTCTATGAATCAGTTGACTGGTTTTGTTGTAAACTAATTTTGTCGTTAAGAACAATCGACTAAATTTTCTTGGAGGTCAACTAATTTGGACAGTATGCTTAGGAAATTTTATAAAACATCACTCAGTTGACTGGTTTAATCAGTGTAACAAATAAGCTTTAAGAATCAGTCGACTAGTTTCAAGAACTGGTCAACTGGTTTAGACAGTGAGTGTCTTCTTGCTTAATTTTTTTCTTAGTGTAATATTACCAAAACTTTTTGATCTTTCAAAACTCAATTTAATTGTTTTGTTTTGAAAAATCATTTAAGGTTAGTTCTTAGATTATCATTCTAAATAGTGTGAGCTTACGACCAATGATCAATCTAATCCTAATATTACTCAAAAATCCAAAACTCAAAATAAGAAAAAATGAAAATCTTCACTTGAATCATCGAGCTTGAGTGTGTCCACTTACTTGAATCATCATGAGTGCATTCCTCTTGTTTTGATCTTTGCTTTGGAGCATGCTCTTGAGTGGATTGTTTTAGCTTGATAGACTTTTGTCATTTTCTTAGTTAACAATCTTCTTTAACTTAAATGACCTATGTCACATCCCGAACCCCACCCTACGCGGATGTCGAGGACGTGATGCCAGTCAGTCGCCACGCGACCAACCGAAGGCAATTTCTGAACTTTTCAGTGAATTGCACTCCGACTGTAGGGTCAGATGCAGCGGAATTTAAAACTTTTTTTTTGTCAGGGGAATGCAACTCATGTATTCACTGTAAGGTTATGTACCACAGAGCCAGTCTAAAATCCAACAGCTAACAATTCTAACCTCAGAGCATATCTATAATCCGACATATAACAACAGAGCAGAACTATAATCTCTAGAGTACCGTTTAAATCCATGAGCCATGTCTATATCTAGTACATATCAGTCAAGTCAGTCGTATTACATCACTCACCTGATTAAACAGATTCAATCCTCAGTAATCCAGTCTCCACAGATCAGTGCCATCAGATCCAACAGATATCATTCCTGAAAAATGTTAGGGAATGGGGTGAGCTTCGAAAAGCCCAATGAGTAACACAGGTTCCCTGTCAAGGGTTTCAAAACCATTTCTTGTTTACAAAGCACAAGGGTAGTTCAGTTGTTTCTGAAATAGCAGTTTTATAAATCTACTTTAAATGCAGTTTCAGTAGAATAAAATAGGACTGAACTAAACGGAACAACAAATCAGAACAGACGGAACAGTGCATGATGCCAATATATCAACGAGAGTATAGGCAATTAATTCAATATTAGAACAGATCAGTACTGGGCGGAATATAACAGGGCATAACAATAATATATCAGTTAGGCGCGTAATCAAGCCTACTTATGCCAGACCGCTCATAATCAGAATGGTACCCAGAGTCAGACACATCATAGCAGAACAAAATCAGATAGACCATAAAACGGAACAAAACAGACCGAACAAAACAATAGTAGGACGGGACAAAATCATGCCGCGTACAATACAGTATAAAAGTTTGCATTTAAAAACATGCATTCAGACAGTATAACTTTTTAAAACCGTACAGTGCATCAAAATACAGTATCTATGCAGTAACTTATATACCAAGTAAAGAATTCAGACAGATCATAACGGAACTGGACCATGTATCAATCAAGACAGACAGATTATTAACGGACGGTACATAATGAGATCAGACGGAACAAAACACCAGTTCAAGTCACAGGCATAATCAAGGACAGAGGCATAACAGGACGGATCATAACGGAACAAAGCAGAGCAATACATCAATCAGAACAAGACATATCGAAACTGAACATGGCGGATCAAAACGGTACAATATCAATCAGGACGAGTCATATCGGAACTGAACATGACGGAACAAAACGAAACAATATCAATCAGGACAAGTCATATCGGAACTGAACATGACGGAACAAAACGAAACAATATCAATCAGGACAAGTCATATCGGAACTGAACATGACGGAACAAAACGAAACAATATCAATCAGGACAAGTCATATCGGAACTGAACATGACGGAACAAAATGGAACAATATCAATCAGGACAAGTCATATCGGAACTGAACATGACGGAACAAAATGAAACAATATCAATCAGGACAAGTCATATCGGAACTGAACATGACGGAACAAAACGAAACAATATCAATCAGGACAAGACATATCGAAACTGAACATGACGGAACAAAATGGTACAATATCAATCAGGACAAGTCATATCGAAACTGAACATGACGGAACAAAACGAAACAATACATCAATCAGATCAAGACATATCG
This sequence comes from Nyssa sinensis, assembly GCA_008638375.1. Lineage (NCBI taxonomy): Eukaryota > Viridiplantae > Streptophyta > Magnoliopsida > Cornales > Nyssaceae > Nyssa > Nyssa sinensis. The sequence continues at coordinate 16,116,121 of CM018033.1, read as the reverse complement.
CAACTGAACATGTCGGAACAAAACGGAACAATACATCTATCAGAACAAGACATATCGGAACTGAATATGATGGAACAAAACGAAACAATACATCAATCAGATCAAGACATATCGGAACTGAACATGTCGGAACAATATATCAATCAGAACAAGGCATATGCTACTTTAAATATATGCTTTTTAAACAGTATAACGTTCAAAACAGTACAGTGAATCAAAATACAGTAACTAGACGGTGTACTTATACACCAAGCCAGAAGTTCCAAGTTACTCACAAACTGTTACGGTTATCTTCTTGCGCAAACAATCCGATAACCTCCAGATACGTCAGGCATCTCCATGTATATCCTGAACAATAATCATCAATCATATACAGATCAGAACTCATCCATTCAGGTCTCATTTGTCATCTTAGGTATCTATCGGTTCACCTAAGATAGCCTAGTAGCCTATCGCCCTCTCATCGGGTTTCATCCGGGGCTATTTTATTCTTAAATTAGGCTTAGCAGTCATCAGGATTATAACCCAAGTCATTTAGACTTCAATCGTCATCAGCCAATTACTTCTTCAGCCTTAGGGGCAAAATGGTCATTTTATCACTCTTGCCCCGGACCCTGTCAAGGCCCTCAGAATAGTCTTTATATCTTAAATATATAGTTCTACGTCTTTTAGACTCCAATCGGTATCAGTTAGGTTCTTATTTTAACCATAGGGGCAAAATGGTAATTTTGTTATTCTTGCCCCGGACCTAGTCGTGGTTCTCAGAATATCCCATATATCGTATACATGAAGTTCTAACTCTTTTAGACTTGAATCGCTATCAGTTAAGTGCTTATTTAGCCTTAGGGACAAAATGGTAATTTGTCCATTCTTGTCCCGGACCCTATCGTGGTCCTCAGAATAGTCCACATATCTTAGATATGATTTTCTAAGTCCTTTGGACTTCGTTTGGTATCTGCTTTTGGTCATCAAGACACATTAGTCGTTTCTCGTTTTACGCGTTAACTGTTTCGGAGTCTTATTTAGCCCTTCCGTGTTCATAATTATCCTTATGATAATTTATCAGATCAGTTTGACCTTTATTCGACCTCTACTTTGCACTTACAGTGCTCAGGGGTATTTTAGTCATTTTACGTTTTGTGTAATTCTGACCCCGATTCGTCATCTAATCAAGTATACAGTCTCACCAGTGTCTGGGCTCCTGCTGGTATCAGTTTCGTCCCAATCGGACTTCATTTAGGTCTTGTATAGCACTAGGGGCATTTTGGTAATTTCACGCTTTGTGAGATTCTGGCCCTGATTCATCATTTAGTCAAGTATACAGCTTCACAAGTGTTCGGGTTTCTATCGGTATCAGTTTTGTCTGAATCGGATGTCATTTGGGCTTCGTTCAGTGTCAGGGGTATTTTGGTAATTTCATACGTCATATTTTTCGGTGCCTCAGTTCACAGAATGGACCTCACCATTGGGTCCAGAGTGTCCGACATAGTTGAGTTGGACTATCTGTTATGTTTAACTGACCTTGGGAATCATTAGGGGTAGTATGGTCATTTACACTTTTTGTGTCTGTATTTTTCGGGACTTCGGTTCATTAAACGGACCTCACCGTTGAGTTCAGAACGCCCGACATAGTCAAAATAGACTGTCTTTTATTTTTATTTGGGTCTGGTGCCATCAAGGGCAGTACAGTAATTTATCACTTACAGGTCTGTATTTTTCGGTACTGTATTTCCAAAATCGGACTGTACCATTGAGTCCGGAATGTTTAAAATAGTGAAAATACACTATTTATTTAATTTATTTGGACTCTGTTTGACATATTTAATGTCTAGGGGTAAAATCGTAATTTTACCTAATAAAATAATTAAATAATTATTTTATTATTTAGTTAATTTGGCAGGGGCTTAAATGTACAAGATTTTCAGAAACTGGGCCAGAACAGGATATTCAGAAGGTTTTGGGGTCACAGTGCAATTTATAGAAGTTCTGGTTTTAATTTTCTTTCAATTAAGCCCCTGGACCGTTAGGTTTACCAAACCAAACCCTAGACCGGTCCAAACCCTTGGTGAACCAGCCGGTTCACCTTTCTTCAGAAAATCGGGATAACATATCCCTCATATTCCAATTTCAGTCCTTATCCATGTCTATGTCATGCCCCAATTCAATTTCTAATTTCATTACTGTGTTACCAAACAGTCGGATTTCAGAATTTTAAAACATTAAAACCAAAACTGTGCCGTTTCATTAATGCGGTGGATTATATCGCAGGCTGACACGTGTCCGCGTTGACACGGCAGATTTGACTGAGTTGGGCGAGTCAACTCCATCTTCTTCATCTTCTCCCCAGTTTTTGCCCTAATTTCAGTTTCGGTTTTTCTCTATTTCGTGCCATTTCAAGCACGGCTTTCGGCCTGTTTTGGTTTCAAACATCTTCTGGATGTCATGCCAACGGTTTAGCGTCGATTTTATGCTTCGAATCAAGCTCAACAGCTTGATATATGGGGGAATAGCCGAAACAATAATTTGGCTATCAAGCCCTCATTTCTCCACCAAATGACACAAGGTTTGGTCTGATGTGATCGTGCGTCCATGGGGATCAAACTACCGTTCCAAAATCGTGGTCTAGAGGCCTATTTCCGAGTTTGGGTTCCATGGCCGAAAAGAATAATGCCCAATTTGAGGGTCCTCCAGTGTGGTTTCAGGTCGCGGATGGTGGTATTTGTAACCCTAGGAAGATCTAGTTCATGTTCAGACCATCAGTAGTCGGTTTGGTTGAGGTCAATTCAGACCTGCAACCTCAAGGTCATTAATGGCGGCCGTGTTACAGTTCTGGGGTTTTCATTGCCATCCGACTGTCCCAATTGTTCCAGATCAGTTCTAGGGTCTCTCAGGGGCATGTATATATGATTCATATGGATTAAAAATAATCAGAGCAGTACCAATAAATCAAAACAGAAAATTTTGCAGTTGAGGTGTTTACCTCATAAACGGCCACTGTTCCTCCCTCTCAGCTCAGTTCAGTGCCTTGGTTGTGCTTGTTCAGATCCAGCCATGCCTCAGATCAGTCACACAGGGCCCAGTTCTTCCTCTCCTATGTTCATTTCTAATGAAGACATCATGCACACCATGCTTGTATTTCCATGGTCTCACCCAAACTCTCTATAGATCAGTGCACACAGCTCTCTATACAGATCTGATTTTCTTCCATGCATATATGGAGATTATCAAAAATCAGATTTGTCTTTGGTGTTTCATCTCCCCAAGTGCATGATGGATTTGCATGCAATTTGGTTGGGAGGAGATGTAATCATGGGTACATAGGCATGATGATCTAGGGGGGCATAAGGTGATGCATGCTGAGGTGTTGCATGCTTGGCCATTGGCCAATTTTGGTGGCAGATTAGGATAATTCAGTGTTATATACATTTCTGTTGTATATATGGACACAAAGATAATAGTAGCCCAGTTGGTAATTTTTGGATGAGGTTTCTTTTCACTCAAAGGTCAAGGGTTCAATTCCCTTAGCCTCCCATTTGGCCATTTTTCCCACATTTTCGGTTAAGGCCACGTTTGGTTGCACAGTAATTCAATTTTCCATGTTTGCTACATAACTTTCATTCCGTAACTCCTTTTTCGATGCGGTTTCTTCCGAGAGCTTCATAATTCAGTTCGCTTCAGTGTCAGAGGTTCCATGTCATTTATTAATCATTCGGGATTTTTGGGGTTAACTAATTCGGGTTCCGTTAGTGTTAAAACGGCATTATTTTACCGATTTAACCAGTAATTTGGGTTCGGGTATTATACCCTCTTTCTCGAGACATATTTAATTATTTCATCGGCCTATCATGACCGCCGGGATTATGATTAATTCCCTTCACTATTCTGTAAGCCGGTACTAATTAATAATTAGATAATTAATCATTAATTATACAGGGTTGGGGTGTTACAACCTATTTGCATTGTCACTTAGATAAAACATTAGTTCATTAGATAATATTTTGTTATCATCAAAATTACTGAGATATCTTTTGGTAAAAACCTTTAGGGCTAACACTAATCTAACATCAAATTAATTTAACGGCTTGCTAACATGTGTTTCAAGTATTTTGAAAATTTGGTTCAATCAGATCTAAGAGGGAAACGTGTGTGAAAATTCATGCAATTAAGAAAACTTAATATTACATAAAACATAATAATCTAATCTAACTATGAATTATTTAACCTAAACATGCCATTTTAATTAACCCAAATCCAAAAGCACAATATTCAGAATATTAACCATTCAAAATGAAGACATATCATACTAAACATGCAAATTTGATGAACCATAAGCAAAGAAATCATTCAAGACATAATATAAGCGTTAAACAGTCAACTACGCAGATTAAACTACTAAATTTGTAAAAATCAGGAAAAAAAATACGCATGAAAATTCATGAATTATATTCATGTCACTCTAAGCATCTTAAGCTCAAATCCTACCAAAGAAAAAAAATCAAAACAACAAAAGATGGACCCTAGAAAATTCGAGAAGCAAAAATAAGAAATATTAAGTTTGGACAGATTGGATACTTTGAGAGAATCAATATAGAAACCTAAGGTAATGGTTAAAAAATTCATGAAATTGGAGTATGTTAAACCTAATCACTCCACTGAAAGAGTTTTGCAAAATATTAAAAGGATAAATTTAACAAATTCATAGAAGAAAATAACAAAAAATTGGAAATATGTCCTTACCTATAAAATTCATTGTAATGTGCTATTGTCTTGTGGAATCTTAGTAACAACATTAAGATTATATGTGTTTGATCTTTATCTAAGAGATGAGATAACAAACTAAGAGCATCTCTAACAGGAGATGCAAACGGCTCAATCGGCAATAGATGCTGACCCTGTAGAGACTTGAAAATTGAGAGTAAATTTTTTATTTTACCAGTAAATCACTAGTTGTAATACCCTGACTTGGGATATGGCACATAAACCGAGGTTATCACGCCCAAATTCCAGCGAACCCGACGCGCGAGTAACAAGACAAAAAGAAATAAAATAATAAGGGAATAAAAGATAATTAAGGACGATCTCATACATTCTACATGCTGTTTTGATACATACATAAGGTCTGGTCCATTTATTCACAACATACAAAATAAAATACAGTCTCGGGCTTATGCCCTTACACAATATCAAAAGCGCCCCTTGGGCCCAACATAATCCCCAATCAGACCGTCTCTATGTCTCGTACAGCTGGGACATCATCTGAAATGTTTGCCCCACTAAAGGGATCAGCTCAACATGCTGGTACAATATAATGCTAATGCAAGAAACAAAACTAAGGTCGTGGCATGTGCAAGTGTACAGTTATTTCTATATGGCATTCGATATCATAATGGCAGTATATAAACAGTATACAGTATATGAGTAGTATGCGTGACACACCCATGCAACTCTATGCCACCCATGTCTCATGATACGGTCATTCTCCGCTGGCATAAGTACCGCCACGTATGTCTCGCTTCACGGTCCGGAATCCGTCAGGCTTGCAAGTACCTAATGACCGATTTTGGGTTTTTCACCACAGGATTTGCACCCTCATAATGCAAAGCACCAAGTGCTTAACTCACGCCATGTCCAAGGAATCACACTATGCCAATATGCTCTGATTTCATCATGTCATAATGTAATCTCAATGATGCATCTCATTCATACATAAAGCATGCTTTCAAGTACATATTTCATAATGTCAACAGTTCTCAAAGCACATAATCCACACACTACTCTAACACATGCGATACACACATAATCATCATCCACATCATCACCCAACTTTAACAAGATAGCACGAAGCACATAAGCATGTGAACAATCAAGCAAACATGTGAACAATCAAGGCGGCAGAACAAGTATTCCTAATCTCAATTCTATTTCTTACTTAGCACAATATATCGTACCTGGTAATCGACCTCAATCCGAAAAAGTGTACTCGAGGTATGGTAGGATCACAGTGAGAATACCGAAGGTCAGATCACCTTCTCATTGCCCCCCCCTCGTGTCCCTAAAATCATAACAGGTAATTCAGTTCATTGTCATTTGAATTTATTCTATTCATCAAATTTTATGTCTTTAATTCATAAGTTTCTATTTTGCTGAATTAGACTCTACTATTGAGTTCGGAACGTCGAAGAAAATAAGTTTAGGTTTTTGTAGAATTCAATTCGGACATCTGGGTTCAAAAGGGCAAAACAGTCATTTTGCACTTTACACGGGTCCTTACATTTTGTGACCTCTTTTCACAAATCGGACCCCACGGTTGAGTCCGGAATGCTCGAGATAATAAAGTTTCACTATTCGTTTACTAAATTCGGAGTTCGTTTGACTGTGTTCCAATCTAGGGGCATTTTGGTAATTTTAAAGGTTACCACGCGTCTTTTATTTTTTTGGGACCCCGTCTCATAAAACGGACCTCACCATTGGCCTCAGAATGGTCGAGATAGTCAAAATACACTAATGACTTGTCCCATTTGGACTCTGAATTATTTTAGAATATTTAATTAATTAAATTAATTAATTAATCAATTAATTAATCAATTTAATTAATATTTAATTAATATTTTATTCTGGTGGGGTCAAATCATAATTATTTAAAACTTTTGGGGTCAAAATATAATTATTTCGAAGTTCTGGGGTCAAAATATAATTATTTAAAGATTTTGGGCGTCAAAATATAAATATTTAAAAGTCCTGGGGTCAAAACGTAATTTCCAAAAAAGTACAGGGTCAATTTGTCATTTTTCAAAAGTTTAGGGGTCAAAGTTGGATTTCAACAAGTTCTGGTTCAACCAAAACTGAACCAGTGGGTTTTCTATTCAAAACCCTAAACCGGTTCAAGGTTGTGGTGAACCAACCGGTCTGACCGGTTCAACAGGTCATGCTGACGTCATGCTGACGTCAGCCCTAAAATAATAAAAAACCACCCTCGTTTTTCCGGTCATCTTCCCCGGTAAAGTTGCCGGCGCCGGTCGCCGAAAAACCGTGAAACCTACGGTTTTTCATGTTTTTCACGTCCGTTTTTCTCCCTTTTTCCACCAAAATAATTCTAGGATCATAGGGAATAAATTAAACTAGTTTTTGGCCCCAAAATCCACTGTTTTCTGACACCCACATAGATTTTTCCGGCGACTAATAATCCCCTATTTTCTCTCTCATTTCTCACTCATTTTCATTCATTCTTTCTGCGTTAGGTTCCATTTTTCATATGCAATAAAACCCAAGGATTAAATCTAAACAATAAGCTACAAAACAAGTTGGATATTTGAGAGATTTTTTCTAGAGAGAGAAAGCTTACGGTTATGGGTTCTCAACCTTGTGATGGTGCTTCTCTCCTCTTGCTTTGCCTCTGTTATCCCCTTTGGCCTCCTTAGCTTCCCTCCTTCTGCTTCCCTTTCAAAAATCAGAGCACACCACTCTCTCTCTATTCTCTTTCACTTTCTCTCTCTATATCTCTCTCTCTCTCTCTCTCTCTCTCTCTCCAACCCTCACAACAAGTCTGTCCCTCTCAACCCTCACCACACACATATACACAGACTTCACCACACATTTTCAACCACTCCTCTTACACACTCCATGCCCCTCCTACACTTGTTTAAGTATGTTACACTCAAACTCACACACACACACAGTCGGGTACACACACACACAATCCTTATACATGCATTAACAAATCAAAAAAATAAAAATAAAAATAAAAATAATTATTTAAATTAAAGAACAGGAAAATTAATTTATTCCAAAAAAAAAAAAAATTTTCCGGGTCTTTACATCCTTCCCTCCTTAAAGAAATTTCGTCCCGAAATTTAAAATAAAACACATCAAAGATCAAACAACTCGGGATACCTAGTGTGGACCTCGGCCTCACGCTCCCAAGTAGCCTCCTCAACCCCATGGTGGTTCTAACGAACCTTGACCAAAGGGATGGTCCTGCCTTGCAAAATCTGGTCCCTCGAGTCTAATATCTCTACGGGTTTCTGGTCATAGGAAGCGTCGCCCTCTAGCTGAAGATCTATCCAATATAACACATGGGAGGGGTCAGGCTGGTACTTCCTCAGCATCGACACATGAAAGACATCATGAACTCCTGATAGCTGCGGTGGTGAGGCCAGCTTATAAGCCACCTCACCAACCCTCCCAAGAATCTCAAAGGGGTCTATAAATTGTGGTGACAGCTTCCCACTGCGCCCAAACCTCCTCGAAGCTCGTCGGGGGATACCTTGAGGAACACATGGCCCCTCACCTCAAATGACAAGGGTCGCCGCCTCCTATCTGCATAACTCCTCTAGCGACTCTGGGCTGTCAACAAGCGCTGCCTGATCACTTATATCTTGTCTGTGGTCTCACGGACTATATCGGATCCCAAAATAATCGTCTTCCCTACCCTAGTCCAACACACCGGTGAACGACACAGCCTACCGTACAACGCTTCGAAGGGTGCCATCTCAATACTGGACTGCTAGCTACGGTTGTAGGCAAACTCTACCAAAGCAAGGTGATCCTCTCAGCTACCTCTAAAGTCCATGACACAGGCCCTGAGCATATCCTCCAAGATCTGAATAGTGCGCTCTGACTGACCATTAGTCTGAGGACGAAAAGTAGTACTAACTTAGCTGAGTCCCTAAGGCTGTCTAGAGGCTCTGCCAAAATCGGGCAGTGAAACATGGGTCCCTATCTGAAACGATGGATACCGGCACCCCATGTAGTCGTACAATCTCTCGACATAATAATAAAAGATCAACGCAAAATGCATTGCAACATGTAGACGTGTAGCCTTACCTATGGATCACTCACCTCTCCCTCAGCCAGGCGATGTGGAATGCATTACTTCCTCCCATTACCATCTCCCACGTAGGCTTCGCCTCACCAGTAGGCATGCAGCGGTGTGCAGACATCTCCACACTCCCTGCTAGGGTCTGGTGCTAATCCCATCTGTAACGACTCACTCCACATGGCACAACATATAATGAAATCCTCAAAACACATTGGCTCATCAATGCCAATTCCTTTCAAATTCCATCTAAGCATCACGACTCTCCTCAATAATTTAACACAATAAAAAAGTAAGGAGGCTTCTCACTGTTCACAAGGATACCCCAAGGTCTCTCGCACATGCTATGTCATCTAACCCACCTCAAATTAATCCATGAAATCACCTAGTGATTTATCCCGATGGTATAAATACACATTATCTGTACCACAATGCAATCTCATCATCCAGTATTTTCTAAGTACCCTAATTACCCACAAAATATCAACAGTACAATCTAAAAGTAAAGCTATCACCTCCCACCTTAGTCTATATATATAACCGAGACTAAGTGTCATGTACTAATAAGGGCTAGCCTATTCGTTTCATGTACGCGTATGTCGATTGGGTATACAATGTAGACAGTGTAGGTTACGTACTCTAAACATGAAACTTACGTCAATATACCAAGGTTCAGAAGAAATAAAACACTAAACTCTTCACCAATTTCCACTAGAACATACATCAATTTTCACACACATGCATCAACACACACATGGAAACATGTTTAAGCATTCTCTTATATATGCATCAATAATAATCAGTCTGTATAAAAAAAAAAATGTCATAATCATAGTACTATAACGGTCACTAAACTAGCATGCTTATATAGAGCATACGTACAACATTCAATAACTAACACGTAGCTTACCACATCAACACCCAGTACAAAATTTTATTCCAGGAATACACATATACATAAATAAGCACATAGTCTGCTGTACAGGTGACCAGGCACATTCCCAACCTTACGGATATCCAGGCTCATAGCCTATCTCACTGACAACAAGCATATAGTCCATTGTTTAATCTCATTCGTTACACTGTATAAAGGCAAGCATTGAATCCTAGATCATCAATAACCAAGTATACCCCACATTGTACAATTTCACAACTAAGGTAACAAGCACTCCTCTAATCATGTAATCCAAACCAACCCAATTCAAATTAAAGTCTAACCCCTCCTAATTCACAATAAAGTCAATCTTAAAAGGATTTATGGACATCCCATGGAATAAAGAAAACATCTCCCTCAGGAGTACACACGGTCTCTCTTCCCCCGTAGCAGCCTATACTTGTCTAAAGTGTAAATAACCGATCTATCTCCAACATAATACCAATACTAGACGCATCAAATAAGATGAAGAATCCAAATAAGGCATGCAGTCAGCTACCTCTATCGAGTAATCTCTACCGATTCTCGTCAGTATCACCCTACCCCCTAATGTCATGTCAACATAGTAAATATGAATGTATGAGATGCATTATGGTCTATCAATATGCTAGTCCATAAACTAACACAAAAAAAAATGTACCTCACGACTCTGAAGGTCCAAAAGGATAGGTGACTCTAGGCTAGCTACTGCATAACACCACTCTGAGTGGTCTGGTCCTGCCTATCACCCCTCTGACTGAGAGTCCTGACACTCAATACTGTAGGTGCATGCTGAAAATACGGTGCCGGAGGTCCCTGACCCAATAGTGGCTGTGGTAGAGGCACTTGGGTATACTGATAGTAATGTGGCTCCTCTAAGTCCTGGGAAATCGGCTTCTGAGGACAATTGGCCCTGACATGGCCAGCCTGGTAGCATACAAAACAAAGTCGTAGAGTCCCTCGTCCTTGACTCTGTACTGGTGATGGGAATGACTCCTGACTAGACTCGATCCTCTGTCTCAAGCTGGGGTCCCTCAAAGGACAAGTGACCATCTTGTGGCCAGGCTGTCCACAAATAAAATAAATAATGGTCCCTTGGGATGTGTATGTGAATGTAGAAGAAGCACCAGTCCGGGACCTCTTCAATAATCTCCTACCAGTGTGAGTATAGGCGGGTATAGACATCCGTGCAGCAGCAGCACGGGCTCGAGACCTCTTCGATGGCCTTTTACCAGCGTATATTGGGGTAGACCTAGGGATCTGTGCTAGAGTCGCCTCGCTCTGGGTCTGGGGCTCTCTGACTCCTCTAAGCTCAGCCAACTCTCTCTCAGCCCTGACTGCTCTCGTCACTACCTCCTGTATAGTGTGAAGGCATTCCCGCATAATGGTCACTACGTCCCCAGAACCACTAGTTTGCCCTACCTCCACTGGAGCAGGTGTAAAAGTGACGGCCTCCTCAACTGCAACATCTGCCGAAGCAGCAGCTTGGGGCCAACTATGCCACGGTGGTGCAGTGGTCCTAGGCTCATCGTGTCTAGGTGGTATAAGTCTGGGAGTAGCTTGTCTCGGTGGCATGTCTACAAGTTCAAAAAGAAGAAAAAATTAATACCCCATTGGACACAGGTGTTAAAAAAAACATTAAGTAGGTACTTTTCAACACTTCACAATTTCGAAGTAACAACCACAATATATCATGACACACTTGCCTAATCAATACCTACATAACTAATGTCGACCATCCCTACTCGTTTGTTACACTAAACAATTTATACCGGGTTCTAACATAGCCCCCTACTAAGAAGGATTTTATCTAAACAATGTAATACACGCATACTTAAACATTTGAACACTAGCAAGGTTTAACTCCCAGTGAATACTATCCAAAACAATACATCTCTCAACAACCAGGGTTTAACACAAGAACAGCTTTAAAAATCTAAAGATAAACACTCTAAGCATCCATCTATACACACAAGGCTCCACAAATCCAAATCCTTATTCTAGCATTTTAACGTTTGATGTGTCTTTTATTATCTCTTACTTTTATAGCTAGGTGATAACCCTTCATGGATTACAGCTCCTTTCATTACTTGCTGATGGGGTACCATCCATCAGCTGTAACTCAAGACCTGAGACCAATCCAGTCTGTATAAATATCATAGTCATAGTATCATAATCCATGAAAATTAGTTACTAACCTAGCACACTCATATAGAATCCACAAGCAACAGTCAACCAGGTAAACAACCAGGTTCACAACTTGTCTCCTAAGTAACTAGGCATACTGCCTATCGTATAGATAACTAAGTGTACAACCCACACCTCAAATGACTAGGCACACCGTCTATCCCCTAAAGTATACGGTCTATCATATTGACATGAGTTTCTAATCTTAGTCAACCTCCACAAAAAAAATAATTCGTATGCTTCCTATCTACCGGAAAATCAAGCATAGTGCATACTCGTGCACACCAATGCGACATGTGTATATATAAAATGTTTGAGCTAAAAGCTCAGTCATGTTCTTATCAGCAACTAGGGAGTACGTATAGCATGTCACAATGTACACTTAACGAATTTTCACACATTATACATGTCATGCATCTCTCTACATTAAATCACATAATCATGCATCATAACATATCATCAATCAACACGTAATCACAACAAGTCATGCATCAGGACATATGATCACATAGCACGTAAGGCTCTACCGCATGCTACTAACAGTTCACACTAAGTCATCACTTTTACTCTAGGGTCTCATGGTGTTTTAACAACACCCCACGGTCTCTAAGTATTCGAACCTAAGCTCTGATACCACGTTGTCACGCCCCGAATTCCAGCGAACCCGAGGCACGAGTAACAAGACAAAAAGAAATAAAATAATAAGGGAATAAAAGATAATTAAGGACGATCTCATACATTCTACATGCTGTTTTGATACATACATAAGGTCTGGTCCATTTGTTCACAACATACAAAATAAAATACAGTCTCGGGCTTATGCCCTTACACAATATCAAAAGCGCCCCTTGGGCCCAACATAATCCCCAATCAGACCGTCTCTATGTCTCGTATAGCTGGGACATCATCTGAAATGTTTGCCCCACTAAAGGGGTCAGCTCAACATGCTGGTACAATATAATGCTAATGCAAGAAACAAAACTAAGGTCGTGGCATGTGCAAGTGTACAGTTATTTCTATATGGCATTCGATATTATAATGGCAGTATATAAACAGTATATAGTATATGAGTAGTATGCGTGACACACCCATGCAACTCTATGCCACCCATGTCTCATGATACGGTCATTCTCCGCTGGCATGAGTACCGCCACGTATGTCTCGCTTCACGGTCCGGAATCCGTCAGGCTTGCAAGTACCTAATGGCCGATTTTGGGTTTTTCACCACAGGATTTGCACCCTCATAATGCAAAGCACCAAGTGCTTAACTCACGCCATGTCCAAGGAATCACACTATGCCAATATGCTCTGATTTCATCATGTCATAATGTAATCTCAATGATGCATCTCATTCATACATAAAGCATGCTTTCAAGTACATATTTCATAATGTCAACAGTTCTCAAAGCACATAATCCACACACTACTCTAACACATGCGATACACACATAATCATCATCCACATCATCACCCAACTTTAACAAGATAGCACGAAGCACATAAGCATGTGAACAATCAAGCAAACATGTGAACAATCAAGGCGGCAGAACAAGTATTCCTAATCTCAATTCTATTTCTTACTTAGCACAATATATCGTACCTGGTAATCGACCTCAATCCGAAAAAGTGTACTCGAGGTATGGTAGGATCACAGTGAGAATACCGAAGGTCAGATCACCTTCTCATTGCCCCCCCTCGTGTCCCTAAAATCATAACAGGTAATTCAGTTCATTGTCATTTGAATTTATTCTATTCATCAAATTTTATGTCTTTAATTCATAAGTTTCTATTTTGCTGAATTAGACTCTACTATTGAGTTCGGAACGTCGAAGAAAATAAGTTTAGGTTTTTGTAGAATTCAATTCGGACATCTGGGTTCAAAAGGGCAAAACAGTCATTTTGCACTTTACACGGGTCCTTACATTTCGTGACCTCTTTTCACAAATCGGACCCCACGGTTGAGTCCGGAATGCTCGAGATAATAAAGTTTCACTATTCGTTTACTAAATTCGGAGTTCGTTTGATTGTGTTCCAATCTAGGGACATTTTGGTAATTTTAAAGGTTACCATGCGTCTTTTATTTTTTTGGGACCCCGTCTCGTAAAACGGACCTCACCAATGGCCTCAGAATGGTCGAGATAGTCAAAATACACTAATGACTTGTCCCATTTGGACTCTGAATTATTTTAGAATATTTAATTAATTAAATTAATCAATTAATTAATTAATTTAATTAATATTTTATTCTGGTGGGGTCAAATCATAATTATTTAAAACTTCTGGGGTCAAAATATAATTATTTCGAAGTTCTGGGGTCAAAATATAATTATTTAAAGATTTTGGGCGTCAAAATATAAATATTTAAAAGTCCTGGGGTCAAAACGTAATTTCCAAAAAAGTACAGGGTCAATTTGTCATTTTCCAAAAGTTTAGGGGTCAAAGTTGGATTTCAACAAGTTCTGGTTCAACCAAAACTGAACCAGTGAGTTTTCTATTCAAAACCCTAAACCGGTTCAAGGTTGTGGTGAACCAACCGGTCTGACCGGTTCAACAGGTCATGCTGACGTCAGCCCTAAAATAATAAAAAACCACCCTCGTTTTTCCAGTCATCTTCCCCGGTAAAGTCGCCGGCGCCGGTCGCCGGAAAACCGTGAAACCCACAGTTTTTCATGTTTTTCACGTCCGTTTTTCTCCCTTTTTCCACCAAAATAATTCTAGGATCATAGGGAATAAATTAAACTAGTTTTTGGCCCCAAAATCCACTGTTTTCCGACACCCACATAGATTTTTTCGGCGACTAATAATCCCCTATTTTCTCTCTCATTTCTCACTCATTTTCATTCATTCTTTTTGCGTTAGGTTCCATTTTTCATATGCAATAAAACCCAAGGATTAAATCTAAACAATAAGCTACAAAACAAGTTGGATATTTGAGAGATTTTTTCTAGAGAGAGAAAGCTTACGGTTATGGGTTCTCAACCTTGTGATGGTGCTTCTCTCCTCTTGCTTTGCCTCTGTTCTCCCCTTTGGCCTCCTTAGCTTCCCTCCTTCTGCTTCCCTTTCAAAAATCAGAGCACACCACTCTCTCTCTATTCTCTTTCACTTTCTCTCTCTATATCTCTCTCTCTCTCTCTCTCTCTCTCTCCAACCCTCACAACAAGTCTGTCCCTCTCAACCCTCACCACACACATATACACAGACTTCACCACACATTTTCAACCACTCCTCTTACACACTCCATGCCCCTCCTACACTTGTTTGAGTGTGTTACACTCAAACTCACACACACACACAATCGGGTACACACACACACAATCCTTATACATGCATTAACAAATCAAAAAAATAAAAATAAAAATAAAAATAATTATTTAAATTAAAGAACAGGAAAATTAATTTATTCCAAAAAAAAAAAATTTTCCGGGTCTTTACAGAGGTAGACCCGATCTAGTATACGTAAACCGAGATAGGTCGGGTCGAGTAACGTAGTGCCAGTTGTAACCGAACATGAGTTTCGAATAAAATGGAATGAATTCAATTATATCTTAAAAGAGTCAAATAATAATACCAAACTTTAACCAAGCAATGAATATAGTATCAAGATAAACCGAGACCGATTCAGACCGAGAGCAGTAGACCCCAAAATATACCGAACTATTTTAATGAGTAATCTACAGTGACGGGTACGATTACCGAGGTAATTAGTAGAAGTTATAATCTCAGGGAATTTCGAGATTAAGACAAGCCAAGTATGTGTAAACCGAGCTAATAAAAATAATACCAAAATAGACCCGAGTTATCATAATAAATTATGTACAGTAATAGGCACGCAGTTCGAGACAAATAACGAGCATCACAAATAAGAATAAAATACGATATTTAAATATATGAGAAGTGGTTACAAGTAATCCTGAGTAACCAATAGTACCGTACAATAAAACCCGACCGGTACGGAGAATCGTGCACGTAGGCCAGTACATGCATCGATATACGTGCATAGTGCATTTTAATAAATACAAGAATATACATATATATGAGATGATATATATATATATATATGTATATATAAATGTAATTTATTTATATATGCAAGTATAAATATACATACGGTTATGTATGTATATGTATTTTATGAAAATACATATTAGTATGAATAGATATATATATATATGTATTATATATATATAATAAAATGCAGGTTTTATTATTATTATTATTATTATTATTATTATTATTATTATTATTATTATTATTATATATAAGCAAACAAAAGAATGCAATTAAAAAAAAAAAGAGCAGGTGCGGCCATGCGTGTTGGTGTGTGGCGTGAGATGTGTTTGTGATGTTTATATAAAATATATTATAATGTATACAAGTGAAGCAGCAAATAAGAAAGACAAGAAAACAAAAGAAAAAGAAAGAAATGAAAAGTCAAATAAAATGGGCTGCATGGTGTATGTGTAGTGTGTGTGTCTTATGTATTATTATATAAGATGTGCATCTAATATCTAAAGTGAAGCAGGAAAATGAAAAGAGAACTGGTGGTGTGTGTTTAAAGTATAAAAAAGAAAAGAAAGAAAATAAAAGAAAAGAAAATCAAAGCCAAAAAGAGGCGTGTAGGCGGTGCAATAGTGGAATAATTGAGATTAGAGAGGGGGAAGTAGGGATGGCGTGCAGGTTAAGCAACAGGGTTATTTAAAAACATATATATATTATATATGTTTGGTTGTGGCTGTGCAGTACAGAAAGTAGTGTATATATATATATATAGGTGTGTAGGCTACAGTTTACAGTGCAGCAAGAAAATATATATATATATATATATATATTTACATATATATATATATGAGTGGTTGTGTAGCAAAGGAGGACGTGGGGCGGGTACAGCCGCAGCAGTTGAAGAGAGAATAAGAGCAGAAGGGGCGTGTCTGTAACGTACAACAGAGGAGAAAAAGGGAGAAAGAAAAGAGAGTGAGACAGTGTAGTGCAGCAGGTGTAACAGGTGAGAAAGAAAAGAGAAGAAAAGAGAAATTAGAGCAGAGAGTAAGGCGGTGTAACGTACAGAAGAAGAAGGAGAAAAGATATATATTTACATATGTGTGTATTGTGGCAGTGGAACAAAGAGATGGGAACAACAGCAGTGCTCCAGCAATGGAGATTTGGGAGCTACGGGTTTTGGAAACCTGCACGCCGCGTGCCCTGTGCCCCCCGCCGTGCGCCTGCTGCTGCCCATGCGCGCGCCCATTGCTGCCTTGCATGCTGCCACCTGCTGTCCAACTTATGGGCAGCCATTGTTTTGGCCATGTTATGACCTATCTTCCAAGGGTATTTGGAGGCCATTAAATCATAAGTTTGACCCAAACTTTTGAGTTCATTTTAGACCATTTTAGGCCATTATATAAAGCCAAGTTAGGGCAATTTATGGGACACTTTTTAGGCATAAATCAAGGCCATGTTTGGCCATTTACTTGGACCACTTTAGGTGAGATTTCTTGACCCATTTATGGATTATATCTTAGACTATCTTTGGGGTCATTTGAGACATCATTTTAGGGAAGTTTTTTTGGAGATACTTTAAGGCTATTTTAAGGGTCATTTTTAAACATGATTTTGAGTTATATTGAATGTCGAATCTTTACTTAAATTGTTAGGAGAAACTTGAGGAATGATGATGGAGATTTCAATTAAATTTATCGAATTGTCACTTCTTTTCCTGTCTTTTGTTTCGTTCAGTCGCTCCCCGGGTTCGTGGGAATCCAGGGCGTGACAAAACCTGATGCAACAGGGGTGAATATATATATGTGTGTGTGTGTGTATGTTTGTTTATGAAGATGAAACAGCAACCGCACCAGCCGCAGAATTAACTGGATGAGCTGAGTTTAGTTAGTGGTGTCGTGAGTGCAGCAGGGACTGTTTTGGAAGAGATGCAGTTGTCGTGATGAAGTTGAAACTGAAGGGGGGGCAATACTGGGGATGGCTCAGTGTAATTTAAACAGGGGTGTGATCCATGAAATGGAAGTTGGTGAATTAAGAGAGAGGTTTCCTTTGTGGCTTGTTATAAAGAATGATCTGAAGGTCAGGGGAGGGCTAGATGGTGGCAGTATCCACAATGAAACTATGGTGGAGGGTCTGGACCATGAGGGAGACGAACAGATCAGGTGCAGTCCTCTAGCAGTCATCACACTGCTTAAAAGGCAGGAACAGGCTTCTGTTTTAAAGGAGAATAGGGGATTGCAAGTTTCAGGTTGGTCTCAAGAAAGATAAGTGGCATTAGCAAAGTCTTTGGGGTTTTGTGTCATGGCTAAGAAGAAGGTCTAATGCGGTTGTTTAGGGATATAGAGAGGAGAAATCGCTAGGGCAAAATAATAGGGCCTAGGAGTGAAATTTACTAAAGATGTCTCAGCCAGGAAACTTGGAGGGAACCGAGGTTCTCATCGTAAATTATCTGATAAGCTCTTGAAGGGAAACTTGCCGAACCAGGAGCAGTTGCCAAATGACGATTTCAGTGCTAGTGGAATATTGACTACAACCAGACCAAGGTTAAATTTAATCATTGTTTAGCTAATTTGAATTTAAAATAGAACTCTGTGAAATTGTAATTATGCCCAGAAATTATGGTTAATTTGATTTGGCCCAAGTGAATAAAATAATAATTAATCAAATAATTATTTAAAGGAGAAATTACCAAAATGCCCCTAAATCGAAAAATAGTCCAACGGACTCTGACTAAAATAAAAAAATAGTGAATTTTTATTATTTTGAGCATTTTGGACTCAACCGTGAAGTCCGATTTACGAAAAGAGGTCTCGAGAAATAAGAACCCGTAAAAGTGTAAAATGACTGTTTTGCCATTTTTAGCACAGATATCCGAATTGAATTCTACAGGAACCTAAATCGACTTTGTTTGATGTTCTGGATTCAATAGTAGAGTTTATTCTAGTAAAGAGATACCAATAATAAAGAGACGTAAAATTTGATGAATAACATAAATTCATGTGATGATAGACTGAGACACACTTTGTGAATCTTAGGAACACCAAAAGGAAAGGAGAAGATGGGTTGACCTTCTAGACAGATACAATGAGAAGACTGCATTATCACCGGTTGGTTTGATTGTGTAGCGGACACGACTCCTTAGGGTTGAGACAAACCCATCCAAGTATGATATTTTACTAAGTAAGAAATAAAATTAAGTTTAGGAGTGATTTCCATGTTGATTTAATGATTCGTATGCTTGTTCGATTGTTTATGTGCTTATGTGTTCCTTGTTGTTTCCTTGGAATTTTGGTTAAGCGATAAATGTGAACCATGATTATATGTATGTTCCATGTGTTGGCATAATATGTGATTTATATTCTTCAAGAATTGTTAAGATTGTGAATAGGTAACTTAAGCATGTGTTTAAATGGAATGTGTATAACATACACACATGAGGAATGAATTTTTGTGATTCGAATGTTATTGTATAATGCATTGTTTAAAGTATGCTTCATGTGTGGATAAAATGCTTCAATGAGACTGCATTATTGCATGGTGGAATCAAGGCATGTTGGCATGGTGTGATTCTTCAAAGCATAGTGTGGGCTGAACACGTGGTGCTATGCATTATGAGGGTGTAAATCCTGTGGTGAAAAACTCAAAATTGGCCATTGCATTGGTGCCTAGTATCTAACGGATGCGATCCATGAACTGGACATTAGTACTTAGGATCCATCGGAAGTGAATCCATAAACGAGACATGGGTGTGGCATGGAGTTTGCATGGGTGTGTCACGCATATTGTTCATATACTGCATTGATGATTTGGGAGACATGTAGATATAAATGTACACTTGCACATGCCACGCCTTAATTTTGTTCCTTGCATTTGTTTTATGTCATACCAGCAGTTGCGCTGACCCATTCGTGAGATATCATATTACAGATGATGCTTCTGGGAATTAAGACTTGATGAAGTCTTGAAGGAAGGAGGGGAAAAGAACTTGGAAGTGTACTTGGCCCTTGGGACATATTTTGTGATGTAAGGGCTTAAGCACAAAATGACATGTGGAATATATTTATTGAATGTGCCTCACCTGTACATATGTTGAAGGGAATGAATGTAAGTTAAGTTGAATCTATTAAATTGTCTTTTATTTTCTTTTCTTATTTCGTTTCCGCTCACGCCTCGAGTTCGTGGAATTCGGGGTGTGACAGACCCAGCTCCAACAGTAGTGGCATCCAGTGAATCAATTTTTGCTTCTTGAGTTTCACTCGTCTACTTTCACAATCCAACAATCATTCGACAACAGTAAAAAAAATATTAAAATATTATCACTTTCTCTACTCATTTTTCTTAATAGGAGTGGTTATTTTATTTAATCTTTTACATATGTTATTGTGTTTTTTTACCACTCTCATTCTTCTCATCAACTTCATTATTTCATAATTTTTAACCATCATCCAAATTTTTTGAATAATTTTTATTCCTAATTCTTCTATTTATATAAATCAATCATTTTTTACAAACACAATATTAGATAAGAATCAGTGAATTAAATAACATTAGAGGAGAATTTTGAACACTCAAATTTTAGTTTTGGTAAAAAATAAAAGTAGTGGAAAGTAAACAAAATGAAACAAAGTTATATATATAATATTCTAATAAGCTTCAATATCTTGAAGAGCCTTTTGGAGATACTCTAATAAGCTTCAATATCTTGAACATACTCTAGATGTGTATCATGATTCTATGTAAGCCTCCGCTCTCTCTCTCTCTCTCTCTTTATATATATATATGTATATATATATAGGGAGAGAGAGAGAGAGAGAGAGAGAGAGAAAATATTAGGACTATAAAATGAATCAAGCTATTTGAGCTCGGCTCGTGATAGGTTTGATTAGAGACTCATTCGAGCTTGACTTGCAAGATACACAGTCCAAGCTTGAACGTATTTTGAAGCTTGTTAATTAATTGAGCTCAACTCGGTATGCCATTAAGTATTCTAATACTATATAAAATATCAGGTTACTCGAGCTTGGCTCAATTAGAGGCTCATTTGAGATTGGCTCGAGAAATAAACAAGCAAAGCTTGATCACAATTAGAAGCTTATTTATTTTAGCAAGCCAAAGACTCGACTTGAGATATTTATAGCCTTATCTAATATATAATATGAAAAATTACAGTACTCCAATTAACTTATTGTTACATGTAAAGACTTGAAAAATGGGAATAAATTTTTTTTTAAAAAAAAGAGCACTATTTGAATTTCTTTAATTTTTCATTGCTTTCAATTAAATTAAACTATGAAAAATATTCTAATATATATATATATATATATATATATATACATACAAATTAATATAAATATGAATAAATATACATGTATATATGTGAATGGGTGTAAATGTATAACCATGTGTAATTTAGTATGTGTGTGTGGAAGTATATATTATAATGTGTATGTGTATAAATATATATAAGCTTATGATAATGTAAAAAAAAAAAAAATTAAATGTGTATATATATATATATATATATTTACATGTGTGCACAAAGTGTGTGTGTGTGTGTCGGTTGGTATGTGTGTGTGTGAAATATAATATGTATATATATATATATGGCCTAAAACACACATAACCCCAATTAATGCAAATCAGAATAGGGGTGTGGTGATTGTGTGTGTAAATGAGTGTACAGTGTACAATACATGTGTATATGTGTGTGTGTGTGTGTGTGTATATATATATATATATATATGTCAACACAATGAGTATGTGTTGCGTACATTGTGTGTGTGTGTGGAAGATCAAAAAGGAGAAAATGAGTGCACTGAGTGTATAAGACAGTGTAGGGAGGGGCTGTGCATGTGATATCCCGACCCGGGATACGACACGTATACCGAGACAAGTTGATTGAATAGTATAATATGGGCTATTTAGAGCTCTAAATTATTTTATTGTATGTACAGAATAGTATCAGTGATATGGCCAGTGTCGGGTAACACCCGAGCAACTCAGAACCTTACCTCGAAAAGCGTGCATGCATGCAACCCATGCATGCATACGTACGTACACATGCATAGTTCACAGAATATTAGTGTATGTGTACGTGACTAAAAATACCGTTATACGTATATATATGATTATAATGACATGTATAAAACTATGTATTTTATATGTATATATGTGTATAATGTAAATGTATTATGTATATAATTTAAGATAAAGAGAAAAAGGAAGGGAAGCTTCCAAACAAATATCAGTGTGTGTGTGCATCACTGTGTGTGTGTGTGTGTGCATCACTCTGTGTGTGTGTGTGTTTGGGAAACCACACCAACCGACTTGGTGATGGTGTGTGTGTATATGTAATATAATGTATATATATGTATATTGGAGGGTACGTGGATGGCTACAGGTGAAGGGGGTGGTTCTCTGCAGTCAAGGATGACTGCAAGAGAGAGAGAGAGAGTAATAAGGTAGAGAGAGAAAGAGTCGGTGGTGTTTATATATATGTATACGGGTCTTGTGAATTGAGAGGAATAGAAACAACTGAAGGAAACTAAGGGGCTTAGAGTGAGAAGAGTATCATCAGGGATTCAGAACAGAAGCAAAAGGGGTCCAAGGGCATAACAACCGTGAGCAAACAAGCAAAAACAAGTAAGTGATATTGTTTCTGTTTTTAAGATTCTAAGCATGAATGTTTGATTTAGAGTTAGGGTCTTAATAAGCATGATATTAGCTTTTAAATGCAAAAAGAATTAGGTTAAATGGTTTAGAAACCAAGGAGAAAAACCGAGTAGCAGGTTTCATGGATAATCTGTGTTACACGGATTGTATGCTAAAAACTTAGTTTAAAATGCATGGGAATGATCCCATGAAGTGCAGAAATTGAATAGATTGAAAAGAGGGACAAAACAGTCGAGGATCGAGTGTAAAAATGAAAAATATCACTTGGCCGGAGATTCGGCCGGAAATGTTAAACCCCTATTTCGTGAAGAACTAAAAGGTTAAACTGAAATCTAAAGGTAGAAATATAACCTACATAAAAAATGGAAAAGAATGGCATTCGAAATGGGGGGAAAAACCACCGAAAACCGGTGACCGTCGCTGGAGAAGGTGACTGTGCACTGCCGGAACCCTACCGGAGACGTGGGGAAGACGACCGGAAAAGCGTGAGGGTTATCGGGTTAAGTCTAGACCGGATCCGGGTTCGGATCGGGTCGGTACCCGACCGGAAATAAATGGGGCCGAAACTGTGTCGTTTGGCTTTTTAATTTAAATGGGTTTTGGGCTTGTTTGGTTGCATGGATAGTAAATTGGGAATTGGGTTTGGGGTTATCCAAACCAAGGATAGGATAGGAAATCAGGGTTATTGAAATCTGGTTTTTCAAATGAACTGAACCGTTTGGTTCAAGGGAAGAGTGGACCGGTTTAGGGTTTCTGGTCTTGAACCAACTGGTTCAGACCGTAGCTTTTGGAATTTATGAACTGGCCCCAAATATTTTAAGAAATTTCACTGTTGCCCAAATATAAAAATTAATTAAATATTAATTTTTACAATAATGCCCCTAATTCAAAAATGGGTCAAACGAAGTCCAAACAAGGCAAATGAATAGTCAAAACCTATTATCTCGGACATTTTAAGTCCAATGGTGGGGTCCATTTTACGAGATGAGACCCCGAAGGATAAAATACCGTAAAAGTGCAAAATGACTATTTTGCCCTTTTTAGTACAAAAGTCCAAATGGAATTCCGCGAAAGCCTAAACCGACTTTCTTCGGCATTCCGGACTCAATGGTAAAGTCTAAAACAGTATTTGAAATACTTATGATAGAAAGGCATAAAATTTGATGAATAGCATTTATTCTGAAACGTGTTCACTGGTATATAGGGAACTCGAAAGGCAAAGGTATACTCACGGATTTTTGAGATAGAATCACGATAGAGGTAAGTGGATCACTTTCTCTTCCATGTGGTATTTTTAAAGCCAAGTTTATTCATTACTGCCAAACTTGTACTCTTGAAAGTACTTCATGTTATTGCTATCCACAATGTGATATTGTTCTATCTTGTGGACATTGATTGACTATTGTGCTATTGTTATCATATTGAACCGTGCCTTGAAAGGCTTACTGTTATGCTTTACTGTATATATGATATTCCATTTTCATACTCCTATGGAATCACAAATGATCATGCTATGTTTATAAATGCTGGAATTGTGCTCAGTCACAATATCCATCCGATGCTTCTGTGACGAACTAGTCCGTGAACGGACGTGTGGCAAAAGATGTGAGTTTAACTGAGAGGTATGCCGGGCCTCGAATTACGAAGAGGGGCTGCCATTCCCTACTACAGATTATAAGCATCTCCATTGGATTATTGTTATGGATATATTGTTGAATGGTTACTGTACCTTATGGATTACTGTTTCTTATGGATTATCTTACGTTGTTCATTGGTTTGATTGTAATCGTTTTATTGTGGCAGTACTTTTATTGTGACAGGTTATTGTTGAGAAACCCTTATCACTGCTTATTTATTTCTCCTGATTGTATATTGTGACCTACTACTTATTGGCCATCATGGCAACCGTTCTCATTGGCTATCACAACATCTCCTTTCTTATGATTGGCTATCATATTTTTATTCATGGATTCATGTTCTTTATAATCATCGATACCAGTGTCGGAGATCTGGTTTACTTGCTGAGCTTTATAGCTCATTCCACCCCACTTACCCCCATTTCAGGTGATGACGCTGCGAGACCCCAGTAGGAGTCTGGGAGCGTAGGGGGACATTTTGAAGTACTGTATCAGTCTATGTTAGTTCTCCCATGTATTCACCACCCCCGGGTGCTGGTTATGTTTTAGTTCTCATTTTGAATTATGTAGAACTATGTCATGTATTTAATAGACTTCCGCTGTTTAATGTATTTAAAAAGACTTCCGCTGGATTACTGTAATTGATAAAGACTTTCGTTGTTTACTGTTTAAAATTTTTAGTACATTGCATATTAGTACTATGATACAAGAATGGAAAAAGTAAGGACGGCCTTCAGGTCGGCCCCGCGACACGAGATCCGCATAAGGTGGGTTTCGGGTCGTGACAGTGCAAGTCAGACTTGCATTGTGTGTGTTCGAATAGAGAGAGAAAGTGAGGTAGAAAGAGAAAGTGAAGGGAGAAGAAGAAGAAGAAAAAGAAGAAGGGGGAGAAGGTTGCATGGCTGCCTTAACCTGACCCTGGATGCATTAGGAGAAAGTTAAAGGCAAAGCAAGGAGAGGGAGGTGCCATTGTTGAGGTAAAATCACAAACCCATTTATTTTCTCTCTCTAAAATTTTTTATGTATACAACCTGTTTTGAAGCATGATAATTTAGTTATAGTTTGAGGGCCTTGTAGAGTATAAAATTTGGGAATTTATACAAAAGGAACCAAGTAAAATAATGAAGAGATGAATTAAAAAGGTTAAGTTGCAGGTTAGAGAAAGAGTCATGGCTGTCAAAATGGTTAGAATGGGAAAGCAGAAACCAAGCTTGGTTTTATGAATGAAAAATGAAAGAGACTGTTCTGAAGGTTCCATAACACTTTGAATGAGGGAAAATGGTCAAGGAATGACTATTCTATGACCATTTTTCAGTGGCCGGTGCATGGCCGGAAACCCAGTGGGTGTGTCAAAAGTGGTGGTGTTTAAAGTTTAGAAGTAGCCCCAAATGAAACCCTGAAGTTCTTAGGATCAATCTAATATGTAAAACAATGAAAACCGACTTAAAAAACATGAAAAAAAACAGAGGGGCTACAGTTTTTCGGTGACCAGCACTGGCAAGGTCACCGGAGAAGACGACCAGAATGTCGTTTTGGAGTTAGGTTTAAAAAAAAATGTGTTTGGCCCGTTTGGTCATGAGGCTATGAAATCAAAATTGTTTTGGAAACTGGGCTGGGCTATCCCATTCAGATTTAATGGGCTGTCCACCGTTTGGGACCAAGAGTTAAGGAAAAAAAAAAGAAAAAAAAATATAATAACAAGAGGTGCAGCCCCAAGGGTTCGAACGTGAGATGCCCAAAGCCCAAGCCTCCACCTTCCACCACTGAGCCACGTATACCCTTGTTGTTAAATCCTGAATTAAAATATATATATATATATATATTATATAAACAGTGATTAAAATGAAATAAAAAGGGGGTGCGCAGGGGCTGAGAGTTGAACCTGAGACCTATGGGTTGCGTGAGGAGCGTATGGCCAGTTGGACAGGTACCACCCGTGCAAACTTATTCCCCAATATATATATATATATATATATTATACTTAAATAAATAATTAAATTAATTAAATTAAATATGTCGAAATAACCTGGAGTCCAAACTAAACAAGTCATTAGTGTTTTCTTTATGTGTCGGACATTCTGAATCCAACGGTGAGGTCCGTTTTGCGAAGCGAGGTCCCAAAAAATAAAAGACCCGTAGGAGTACTAAAAATGACCAAATTGCCCCTAAGTCAAAGTGTAATCAAACGAACCTCAATTAAAATGAAAGAATAGTGAAATTTTGTTATTTTGAATATTCTGAACTCAACGGTAGAGTCCGATTTATGAAAAGAGGTCTCGAGAAGCAAGAACCCGTAAAAGTGTAAAATGACCATTTTGCCCTTTTTAGTACAAATGCTTGAATTGAATTCCGCAAAAGCCTAAATTGACTTTGTTCAACGTTCCGGACCCAATGGTAGAGTTTGTTCTAGTAAAATAGGAACTTATGATATAAAAACATAAAATTTAATGAATAGCATAATTCAAGTAGAGATAGACTGAGTTGTGTCGCAATGATTTTAGGAACACCGAAGGGCAAGGAGAAGGCAGTCTAGACCTTCCGGTTGGAGACAGTAAAAGGGATAGCATTCTCATTGGTTAGTTTAGCTGCACCGCAAGCATGGTTTCTTAGGGTTGAGACCAACGCATCAGGTATGATATTTTTCTAAGTAAGAAACAGAATTACGTGTAGGAGTGATTTCCATAATGATTCAATGGTTTATATGTTTATTTGATTACTTACGTGCTTATGTGTTCCTTGTTATTTCCTTGGAAGTTTGGTTAAGTGGCAAACGTGAACCATGACTATATGTATATTCCATGTTATAGCATAATGTGTGATTTATATTCTTCGAGAATTGTTGAGATTGTGAAATATGTGACTTGAGCATGTGTTTAAATTGATTGTGAATAGCATGCATACATGTGGAAGGAATTGTGTGATTTAAATGCCATTATTGTTCTAAGTATAATGAATTGTTTAAAGCATGCTACATGTATTGGTAAAATGTTTCATTGAGGCTGCATTATGGCATGGTGGAATCAAAGCATATTGGCATAGTGTGATTCCTTGAGACATAGTGTGGGTTGAGCACTTGGTGCTGTGCATTATGAGGGTGTAGATATTGTGGTGAAAAACCCAAAATCGGCCATTTGTACTCATGCAAGCGGGGCCGGACCGTGAAGTAAGACATACAGGTGGTACTCATGCTAGCGGGGAATGACCGTAAAGTGAGACATAGGTGTGGCATAGAGTTTGCATAGGTGCGTCACGCATATTGTTCATGTACTACATTGATGATATTGGATGACATGTAGATATAAAAGTACACTTACACATGCCACGCCTTAATTTTGTTCCTTGCATTAGCATTGTATCATACCAGCAATTGAGCTGACCCATTCATGGGATATCATATTACAGATGATGCCCTTGGTATATAAGACTTGATGAAGTCTTGAAGACACGAGGGGAAATGAACTTAGATGTATATTTGGCCTCGGAGCATATTTTGTGATGTAAGGGCTTAAGCCCAAATGATATGAACAATATGTTTATCGAATGTACTTTATGTGCTTATATGTTGAAGAATTGAATGCCTATCTAATTGAATCCATTTAGATTGTCTTTTGTTTCCTTTTCTTTACTGTTTTCACTCATTCCTCGGGTTCGTGAAAATTCGGGGCGTGATATTACAACTTGTGCCATTTGATGTCTTCAAGTATGATGGTTCTCCATGTGAAAATCTAGCTTGTTGCAGTGAACTTCAATCCACAGTTGCTTGCACAAATTTGGTCGTACTAGTCTCTATATAGCATTACTATATTCCAACAAAAGTATGATGTTGAAGAAACCAACAAACTGAATCTCAAGTGTTTTATAGTTATGAAATTCGCTATGTATGTAATTATTAGCCCTAAAGGTTTTTAATCAAGGGCATTTCAATAATTTTGATGATAATTAATAAGGCATTAACTATGTGGACTAATACTTTATCTAGTGACAATGCAAATATGTCAAAGAGAATGGTTGAGCAAGAAATGTTAAGTCTATTAAATAGAGGAATCCACTTAAAGTACAAGCTTCAAAACTAAAATCCAAGTACATGGAATTCACTCATGATCATCTAAGTAAATAGACACAGTCAAAGCCCAAGGAATCAAGACAAGTCAAGAGAAGACTTTATTTTTCTTTATTTTGGATTTTTGAGTGAATTAGGTTTAGATTGATCATAAGCGTAAGCTCTAAATATTTAAATGATCAACTAGAGCCAATCATAAAAATATTTTTTCAAAACCCTACATTAATATACTTTAAGTTTTGAAAGATCAAAATGTTTTGAAAAAGAGACATTGGTAAAAATAGCAAATAAGTTTAAACTATCAAAATCAGTCGACTAGTTCCAAGAATTAGTCGACTAACTTCATGAACCAGTCGGCTGGGTGACAATTTTGTACACAATTTGAGCATACTGTCCAAAGCAGTCACTGAGTGTTCTTGAACAAAGAAACCTTAACTCTCTAGACAAATCAGTTGAGCTGATAGTCAACTAGATCTTCATACAGTTAATTAATTGATAAATCTAGTCGACTGATTATGTCAATTTGGCAATTGAAAATGCAGATTTTGAACATATCAATAAGGGAGGAATGACTATATTTTGAATCTAACCGGCATATCTTTCAAATGGATATAAATAAAGGTTCATTACAATATTTAGTGTTATCAACTTACATGCTTTAACTTCTACATCTCTCATCTTGACTTTAGATCTCATTTATTGCAAAACTTAGATTTGAAAGTTCTACACATCTTAAATGTTCAGAGCTTATACTTGATCAATCTTTACTAAGTGAGCATTCATTGTACCAATCAACTCTTGAATAGAGTATTTGTTGGTAACTGTTAGCCCTAAAAGTTTTCAACCAAGGGCATCTCAGTAATTTTGATGATCATAACACATTATCCAATGAACTAATGATTTATCCAAGTGACAATGAAAATAGGTTATCTAGGTCAAAGAAGATTGTTGACCAAGAAAATGACAAAAATCCATCAAATTAAAAGATTCCACTCAAGAGCATGTTCCAAAGCAAAGATCAAAACAAGATGAATGCTCTTATAATGACTCAAGCAAGGGGGACTCACTCAAGCCCAATGATTCAAGTGAAGACTTTCATTTTTTCTTAGTTTGGGTTTGGATTCTGAGTGATGATAAGGTTGGATTGATCATTGGTTTTAAGCTCTCACTATTTAAAATGATCATCTAAGGACTAACCCATATG
This sequence comes from Nyssa sinensis, assembly GCA_008638375.1. NCBI lineage: Eukaryota > Viridiplantae > Streptophyta > Magnoliopsida > Cornales > Nyssaceae > Nyssa > Nyssa sinensis. The sequence goes on along the minus strand of CM018033.1, from coordinate 16,086,637 downwards.
ATTTTTTCAAAACAAAATATTTAACTTAAAAATTTTGAAAGATCAAAAGGTTTTGGAAAAAGTACACTTAGAAAGAAATAAGCTAGAAGATACTTACTATCTAAACCCTTCGACCAGTTCTTGAAACCAGTTAACTAACTTTTAAAGCTTATTTGTCACACTGGTAAAATTAGTCGACTGATCCTAAAGATCAGTCGACTGAGTAATGTTTTATAAAATTTTCTAAGTACACTATCCAAATTAGTCAACTTCCAAAAAGATTCAGTCGACTGTCCTTAAAGGCAAAATAAGTGTACAAACAAAACCAGTCGACTGAATGACCAATTAAGGAATTGCCTAAGCATACTGTCTAAATCAGTCGACCTAAAAGTTATATTAGTCGACCACTTCTCAAAGGCAAAAACAATGTACAAATAAAACCAGTCGATTGATTATTCTTAACTAAATGAACCTCAAACCCTCTGAAAAAATCAGTTGACCTAATTAGTCAACTGATTCTGCCGATCTAGCAATCGCAAATTCAAATTTTGAACAGATAAAAAAGGGGGAAAATACTCTTTTTGAAAAGCAACAGTCATATACTTTAAAGGGATATAAATAAAGTTCTCTAGGGCTTTCTAAGCCATCTCTTACAAGCTTACATTATCACATCTTTGCTATTGACTTTAGATCTGCCATTTTCCAAATCTAGATCTAAAAGTTCTACTCATCTTAAATACTCAAAGCTTACACCTGATCAATCTTTAGAGAGTGAGCATCTTATTACACCAAAACTACTCTAGAAGATAGTGTTATTTGGTAAACATCTTTGTATTATCTCATTGCGGTGAGAGTTATGAGTAGGTGCTACCTGGTGAGACAAAAGGGTATATTTTGCTTAAATAAAAGGCTACGGTTTTCGCTTTGTAAAGGTTTGGTCTCCACCTACAAGGAGGTCACTATAGTGGAAAAACTCAAGTGGGGATACTTGAGCCGAGAACGTAGAAAGTTTTTCGAACCTCATAACTGCTGTGTTTGCTTTCTCTCTCTTTCTGTTCTTATTTATTTACTATGTATTTACAACATTCATTTTTTAAAAATGAAAAGAAATCAATATTTGTGAAATACCCTATTCACCCCCCTCTAGGGTAAATATCTAGGCAACAGTAACAATTTTATAACTTCTCTTTTCGGTGAGATTTGCTTGTAGGTGTTTCCTTTGTGAGGCAAAATGGGATATTTTGCTAGGCAAAGAGCTAAGAGCTCTTTTTGTAAAGGTTTGACCTCTACCTGCGAATGATATTAAGATAGTGAAAAAACTCAAGTCAGGATATTTAAGTCGAAGAGTAGAAATTTTTCTAAACCTTAAAAAAACAGTTATATTTGTTCTCTCTTTCTCTACTCTTTTACATACTTTATTCTTAATTTGTATTCATATTTAAAGTTTATAAAATTTGTCAATATTTTATCCTATTCAATATTTACGAAATATCCTATTCACCCCCTTCTAGGGTATACATCTAGGCAACATTAGTCTTAAGGAATCATAATAAAAACATTATGATTTTATGTCCTTGATTTTCAACCTATAGAATAATTGACAGACAGTAAAGTTTCAATCTCTTGAACAAACTCTAGATGTGTTTAATAATTCTACATATGAGTCTCTCGCAAAAATTAGATATTGTAGGATCGACCTTGATATATCTAGGCTTTAAGAGATCCTATGACGATCTAGATATAGAGAAATAGATTTATAAGGGGTTAATAGGTCTATACAATTAACAATAGAAATATTTTTCTAATTTTAATCCTTGGGTTGTTAAGTTTTCACTTAGATAGAGTGCAAGTATTAAGGTTCTCGCTTGTCCGTGATATAATAATTAAACGTCTACATGATTAAGACACATAAGAATTTTTACGAGAAAACCACACGATTGGCCCAAACTAATGCTAAATCCAATATAAAGAAACTAGAAAAATGTTATACACTCCAGGTTACTCAATGACTTAGTACCTAAAGTCTTGCCAATCTGATATGATTTTCCACGAACTTGAATCCTTTCCTCCAGTGTTCTCCATAGAATCACCGCCTCGAATCCTCGAACTGCTCTCCTAAACACAACCACGAATCCTCGAAGCCTCAAACTTCTCCGATCGCATAAACTTGAATCTACTAGGCATGTACTCCACCGATCTTCTTTGAAGAAAAAATTGTTGGGTTCTTGATGCAATGAGGAAATTCATCTATATGATTTCCATGCATGTAAAAACCTTTTCTAAAGTATGTGTTTTTCTCTCAATTAGTGCAAAAACATTCTCTCACATTTTGTATCAAAAACCTCGTTTATATTTAAAGTTTGATGCAACAATTTTTTTTAATAAAAAATAGAGCAAAAGACAGTGTTACACATAAGTCGTTCAAACCACCTATCAAACAAGCTCAAATAAGCTCTTTCTAGAAACTGACCCCATCCCCCTAGGTCATTTGAACGACTTTCATTTGAATGACCTCTCAATCGAGGTCAAATGAGATGCCTTTTGGATTTTGAGCCATAGGTCATTTGAACAACTGATCCAATGAGCTGACACGAGAGCTCACTAAAATTTAGACTATAGGTATTTTGAACAACCTGTACATTTTTGCATAGCTTCATATTTTTTGAAACCAAGTTTAATTGTATCGACACCCAACTTGTTTATAAAAAAATATTTTATTCAATAAAAAAATGTGCAACTTTTGTGCAAACTTTTGTGTGTGTGTGTGTGTTGCAACCAAGTCAATTTTAAAACCTTTTTGTGCAAACTTGTGTGTATGTCTGTCTGTCTGTTACAACCAAGTTAATGCATTAAGTCGCTTTATCTTTACTTACCTATGAGTGATCAGTATTGTGGATTTGCATTAATACTAATATGCTAGAATACAAGGGTTAAGTACTTGACATGCTTGGAATTAGGCGCATTATAACTCAAGTTTTGTCGAAAGCAAATTTGTCAATTTGTAAATTGAATTATGGTCCTAACAGGATTGATTCAGGGATTTCTATGAAAATATAACCACATTAGGATTGATCCTAGAGTAAGGTGGATCGATCTTAGCACATGGAGAAGTGTGTCATATGAGTATAAGATTGATCTACCCTTTGTAAGATCAAATTGTTAGAAGCATGCCCTAAAAGCCAATGACATTTGTTATATTTGGACATATTTACAATTTATTTAGTGCTATAAATATTTCTTTTATTAAATTATTTATGAAAAAATATATTAAATCATGGTTACCTAATTACATAATTTATAAAATTAGTCTAAAGGAACATTGTAGGAAAACTAGGTTATGATGATGATCATAAACAAGATATGGTATTTTTAATTTTCTTGATCTTGAATTGTTCCTAGTTATGGGTAAGAGTTGGAAAGTCACGCTCTATTAGGGCTTGCACATGTTATGCTTCTATGTGATTAACCTTAATTGGAGGTAAAATGATATTATAGCAAACATATAGGTACATTTAGAGAGTAAGTCCACTCATTGTGATCATTCTTCAAATAAGATTTAATGGAATGATCACTATCAGATTTAACAGGTTGTGAGGTGGGAAAACTTAATGAAAATTGTTATTTGTCCCAGAGTGCACAAAATGTCTTGAAGTAGTTCTTTAGTTAATTAAGCTAATTAACCAATTCGATATCATTCATCTTAAATGGTTGAACCAAATATATCTAAAATTTAGAGTAATTTGAGAATTACTTGGCCATTTACTAATAAACATGCAAATATGACAATTAAGTACACATAAAGTAAGACACAAAGTTTAAATGAGAAACCCCTCACGGGGAATAAAAACCCACTACTACAATGAAAAATTCTCACGTAAAAGATGAATCTAATACAAGTTACCAAAAACACAAAATTAAGAAACATACCATCTTCATAGATATTTACTACTAGTCTTTTATATGAGTCTGCATCCACTTTCTCCTTTCTTGTCCAATTTATTATTCTTCATTAGCTTTCTTATCTCATAGTCTCCTCACCATACCACAATCAAAATTCTCGATACACTTACTCCATAATGTGCAAACACATGCAATGATCTCTATTGCAACATGTTAGCCCTAAAGGTTTTCAACCAAGGGCATCTCAATAATTTTGATGATAACAAATCATTATTTATATGGACTAATGTTTTATTCGAGTGGCAATACAAATAGGTTATCTAGGTCAAAGAAAATTTGTAACACCCCGACCTAATTAAGCAAAGCAATTAACGATAATGACAATTATCATAAGTTAATTTGCTTAATAATCATAGGCGATGCTAGATATGACTAATGACTTGGAATACAGAAGCAAAGGCATAGTGATGAAAATAATCAATTGTTAATTAGAGACAAATAATGAGAGGATGCAATGTAATGCCGAGGGCTATGATTTGATAGAAGTACGGCAAGTGTTAATTGAGGAGTAACACACAAGTGAATGTGAGGAGTTAGTGCATGAAGTACACTTAAGCAAGTTTAGCATAACGCACAAAGGGAGCGCGTTTAATCAAAATTATTCTGATAATTATGATGGGCTTTTAAATAATTAAAATACATCTAAATACATCATGACGAAACAATGAAGGCTATGAAAGCCGATAAGATCTCGATTTACGAAATCGACATGTGAAGAGAATAAATAAGTGATACAAGTACATGAGGAAGAGATAAAATGAATTGAGAATTTCTCGATAAAAATAATACCTTTTTTGGCATAAACCAAACAAGATGGGACGTATTGAAAATAAAATTTATAACATGAAGAACAAGCATGCAAGAATCAAAAACACGGCGAGAATGCCAAGAGATTTTACGGCAATTAAAATGCAATTTCAAAAATTCAAGAAACACACTCAAAATGCCAAATAAGGCACAATGAGGGAAAATGAGGGAAAATAAGGCCAAAAGTGAAGGCTAAAGGGTTTGAACCCTGGCCTAGATGAGGGAAAGACGTAAAGCCCAAAAAATTACCAAATGGGCTATAGTCATTTTTGTATTATATAACGCACAAGATATATATAACCCCTATTCAACCCCAAGTCTGCATGCTCAAAATTGAGGACTCAACACCTTATTGGGCCCTCATAGCAACCAATCAATTTTCATGCAAAGTGCTGATTATATATATATATATATGTGTGTGTGTGTGTGACATATGCATATATGTATGTTGTGTGTGTGCAAAAAGAAAAGAAAATAGACCATGATGGTCTGGCCAGAGAGTGAGGTAGAGAGAGAAAGAAGAAGGAAGAAGAAAGAGAAGGGGAACCTGCATGCCACTTGAAACAGGCCCTAGAGGTACTTGGGAGGATCAAAGTTAAGCCAAGGAGACAAGGAAAAGTTATTGTGAAGGTAAACCCTAACCTTTTATTTGTTTCTCTCTCTAGAAAATCATGCAAAAACTTAGGGTTTAATGGATTTTAATGGCATGAATGTATTCTATATTGATAAGGGATAAAAAGTAGAAGAAAAATGGTGAAGTTTGAGGCTTGGAAACCTTAGAACTAGAAAACCCGAAATGGTGAAAAATGGAGTTTTGTGTAAACTTGATTTAAGCTTCAAACAAATTACATAGATCAAAAGAGCATGAAAAATGGAACATGTAGCAACTTGAATCACTGAAAATGGTTAAGAAACCATTAAGAAAATCGTGAGTTTCAGTTACACGGGGAAAAATTAAACGAACGTAAAAATGGTTGATTTGTTGGGTTTTAGGATCTGGAAATTGTTCCCTAGGATTTCAGGAACTTGTAGTAAAAATTTGGGGCAAAATCAAGTGGCAAAAAGCCACGAAATAGAGGAATTACACCTCGCCAAAAAGTCGGTCCCTCGCCGGAGCCTAATTGTAAGTCCCTAATTTGAGCTTTAGAAGGCTTCAAATCAAAAAACTAAAACCATAAGGGGAATCCATATAGAATTTAGCTTCAATCCCCATTGAAAACACATCAGAATTCCACCAGAGATAGTTGTCGGTGCCGAAGAAGACGCCGAAACCCTCATTGGAGAAAAAAAAACAGTGTTGGGTCGGTCATCGGGTCGAGTTCTGGTAGGGCCCCAACCGAATTATAAAAGGGTTATCAAAACTCCGTCGTTTTGGGTTAAATAGAATTAAAAATAAAATAGGGCTGACATCAACATGTTGATTTGAACCAGATTGAACCGGTTGATTCAGTACTGTTTGGGGTCGGTTCACTTAGAATCCAAGTGAACCAATTGGTTTTATTTAAATGGTTTTCAAAAATTACATTTTAACCCCCACTAATTTCTGAAACTATAATTGGACCCCTAGGACCTTTGGTTAATTATAAAATGACCCCCAACAGTTTTGATTAATTATGAATGGCCCAAAAATTAATTAAAAATTATTTTTAATTTCCTTTAATTATATGAAAAATTACTAAAATTTCCTTAGGCCAAATGAAGGCCGATTAAAATAAAAGAATAGTGCAACCTAATATTTTTGGGTATTCCGGACTCAACAGCAGAGTTCGATTGGTGAAATTAAATCCTGAAAGATACGAACGGGCAAATTGGAGTAATTTCAAATACGTCCTAATAATCAGTTAAGTGATCAATTGAACTTCGATGACTGTAAAAATATGTACCTTAACATTTTGGGACATTTCAGACCCAATGGAGGGATCCATTTTGTGAAACAAAGTCCCGAAAATATAGACACTTGAAATGTCAAATTACTATTATACCCTTAGTAATCCAAAAGCCAGTAAATGTCAAAGGTTTAAATATAAAAAGTAGCCCATCTTGACTATTTTGGACCATCTAGACTCAGCGATAGAGTCCATTTCAGCAAACGAAGTACCAAAAAATATAACGTGTGAAAGTATAAAATTACAAAAATGCCCTTAAGCTTAATGTAAGTCACAAATGAGCTAATTAAGATCCAAAAAGGTCTAAATTAATTATATTCAATATTTCAAACTGGATGGTAACGTTCCTTTGAGGAAAATAAGACTTGGTAACAAACTGAAAAGTGAAGAATACGTCCTTAGGACTTAATGAAGTTACCAGAAGTATAAAAATGAAATCTATAAGTCCACATAAATGTTATAAGGACCAAATAGACTCCAAATGGAGTCTGAATACGTAAATCATATATGGATAAATATGGAATATTAAAAAGGGTAGATTACCATAATGCCCTTAAAGGGCCAAATAAGTTATAAGGTATCAAGGAGCCCTAAATGAGAAATTGAAGACCCTTAATCGAAAATACTAAGTCCAAAAGAACTTAAAACACTGAATAACAAAGTTTGGGATTGGAATGAATATTAATTCATTATGCCATGTATTTTTTATCCGTGATTATAGGATTACCCAAACGATGGAAAATGGAAAGAGAGCTACAGGATAGCTATTATAGTAATTGCATGGGAATGTAATGCTAATAACCTAATGTAAGTGAACCTGAACTCTAACATGTGCTAATTCCTAGCCATGTCACAGTTTTATTTTTTCGATGCTGCCAATTTGTATTCCATACATACCTGACCATTGTTGATTTCCACAATTTGGTGCCTATTCTACCTTGTGGATTTGTTGAGAATTTAATTGCCAATATCCTAATGTGATTACTTGTTCATTTCTATACCTTACTTGGATATTAGAAATTTGCTATACCTCTCACTGTTGAGAATTTGTTATTCCACAAATATGTACGTCGTTTGTGGAATTTTGATGATCATGATATTATTGTGAGTGTTTGGAGTTGTGATTTGTCAAAACATCCATCTGATTCATAGATGCTTTTGGACCTACGGGTCGGTGATTAGGAATGAAACCTAACACTTAGTCCATGGAGGACATGATATGTGATAAAGAACTCTAGTGCTATTCAGGAACCCGATAGTAGGGTGAACCTGGATGAGCACTTTTGGGGGTATGTCGGGCCCTATTTGTGATAGAATCTATTATGTTAGTATCTTATATCGTTTATTGATATTCTAATGATGCACTTTTGTATAATTGATATGCTTTATGAGCCTATCTTTGGATATGTTTGATGATGTATTCTTTGGACATTGATACGCTTTATGATCCTATCCTTGGATTATCTGTTGATATACTATTTGATTGATGATAGCTTGCTTGCCTATCTTTGGACTCAAATTGCTATCTTCTGATTTGTGGCAACTAACTATTGTATAGGCCAATCCATATTGTTGATTTGCTTATTCTATTGCCTTGGGATATGCCTTTTGGACCCACGGGTCACCTTGGTTGATTTATTTTCATTTCTGACTAGCTATTGATATCTATCATTTTGCTTGCCATTTGGTTGTATCCTAACACCCAAACTAACCCTATCCCATGGTAGAGCAAAGGAGTTTACTTATTGAGTTAAGTTATCTCACTCCATATTTATAACTATTTTTCAGGTAACTCTATAAGGGAGGAAACGAAATGAGGCGACTACTGGAGCTATTGGTGTGCTTGTGAGCAATAATGGTAATGTGAACTCCAAGTCATAATTTGAACATGTACCCTGTAAGACTGATCTAAATAATAAGTATTTGTAATATTGTATCATTAGTAGTGATGATAAACTTGATTAGTGAATCATGATAATCAAAATGGTACTTGGAGATATTTGATTGATGCTTGTTGGAGTTCGATTTGTGATCAAATGAATTACATCGGTGTAGCTTTCGCATTAAATGATTCCATGATTTACGATTTATTGATATGAAGAAAAAAATTTTTTTTATCATTCTATGCAATTCATTTGATTCTGTACGGCCTGTTCGAATGGCAGTGTTGGTCATTACCCTTAATCCGCGTATGGTGGGTTACGGGTCGCAACAAGATTGTTGACCAATAAATGACAAAATTCATCAAGTTAAAGTATGTCACTCAAGAACATGCTTCAAGACAAGAATCAAATCAAATGGAATGCTCTTATGAAGAATCAAGCAAATGGACATACTCAAGCCCAGGGATTCAAAGACAAGTCAAGTGAAGAATTTTATTTTCCTTATTTTGGGTTTTGAGATATTTAATATTAGATTAATCATTGGTCATAAGTGCTTACTATTTAAAATGTTCAACTAAGAACTAACCTCAAGTGATTTTTCAAAACAAAATAATTGTCATACTTTAAGTTTTGAAAGATCAAACGGTTTTGATAAAAGTACACTGAGAAAAATAAGCAAGTAAGGCATTCACTATCCAAAATAGTTGACCAGTTCGTAGAACCAGTCAACTGATTCTAAAGGCTTATTTTTACACTGATCAAACTAGTTGACCAGTTCTAAGAACCAGTCGACTGAGTAACCTTTTTTTCATAAAATAGTCTGAACTCACTATTTAATACAATCAACCTTTAAGAGGATTCAGTCGACTATCTTTCAAAGGCTAAAACATTGTACATCAGAACCAGTTGACTAATCCAAAAGATCAATCGACTGATTGTTCTTAAACAATTGAACCTCAAACCATCTGGACAATTTAGTTGACCTAATCAGTCGACTAACCCTCAATATAGTCGATTAGTTAATGATTTAATCGACTGAATTTGTTGATTTAGCACACCAAGATTCAAATTTTGAACAAACAAAAAGGTGGAGAAATGACTATTTTTGAAAAGTAACGAACATTATTTTAAGGGCTATAAATAGAGGTTCTTTAGGGTATTCTATGCCATTTGTTTACATGCTTATACTTCTACATCTCTATTCTTGAATTTAGATCTAACCATTGAAAACCTAGATATGAAAGTTCTACTCATCTTAAATACTCTGAGTTTACACATGATCTCTTTATAGAGAGTGTCTTTTGGTAAACAACTTTGTATCATCTCATTGCAGTGAGAGTTGTGGGTTGGCGGTATCTAGTGAGGCAAAATGGTATACTTTTTGCTGAGATAAAAGGGCTGCGGTCTCCGTTTTGTAAATGTTTAGTTTCTACCTACAAGAAAATTACAATAGTGGAAAAACTCAAATGGGGATACTTAATCGTTGTGTTTACTCTCCCTCTTTACTCTTTATTTTTTGTATTTATAACATTCATTTTTAAAGTTTTTAAAAGAAGCCAATATTTACAAAATACCCTATTCACCCCCCCTCTAAGGTAAATATCTGGGCAACACAACACTATATGCTCCTTATGTAATATAGAAAATACAGAAAGCAAAATCTCTACAAAAGGTGACTACATGCTAAGTCCCTAATGTCTTATATAAGTCCTATCTCAAAAACAACTAAAAATCTTTCAATATCCAACTACCAACTCTAGGGTTAATTGTAACTAGAAGTTACAATTTGTAAACTAATATGAAAACTAACCTAATTAGAAAATAAACAAGCTAATGCAATCTTATGAAATGAGACATGCATTCGAATAGTCAAGGCACCATTCAAATGGTTGGTTTGTGTTCGGACTTTCAAGGACCATATTCAAATGGTAAAGATTCTCGATTTAATTTACATCATATTTAAACATTTTTGTGTTCTAATGATGGACAAGAAGAATGTCCACCGTTTGAATGGTGAATCAATGAAGTTGGTTTTTGTTACAAATAGCCCCATGCAAAGTCTCTAAGGACCTATGGTCAATTTCAATACTTATGTGATCTTTCTATCCTATAACCAAAACAAAAATACCAAAGCCATGCATTTAAAATTAAATGTAACCCTTTTAAGCACCAATTAAAAGACTAAATACACACTCATCTTACATTTCTAATGCATATTATATGTAGTTATATATTAATAGAAGCAACCTTGAAGTCTTCAATCTAAGTTTTAAGGTTTTATTTTTAGAATCACCATTATAATTTAGTCAAGTAGGTCTAAAGTCTTCACTAATATAGAAAGACTAAGCATGAGACTCAACTAACCTAAAAATTGTATACTCTAAGCTTTTGGAATGAATTATCAACACACAAAATGAAAAAAAAAAAAAAAAACATTTTCCTCACTGGTTGTTCTTATTTTAATTGTGTAAAGATCCTTTAATTTGTGTTTATGTTACCTTATATACGAATTAGACTCAACTCAACTAAGCCTTATCTCAATTATTTGAGGTCGATTACATGAATCTTATCTTGATATTCTAGTCTATTTAAGATCATTCTTATAGTGAGACCACACATTATCATATCATTTTTAACTTCCACTATCAAGGTTAATTTTGGTCACCGCCAGGCCTGAGCATGACCCTTAATATGAACTATATCATTCTTTTTTACTAGTATATTTACTAATTTTCGTTGTACATGGCCATACCACCTTAATCGATTTCTCTCATTTTATCTTCTATAGGTGTTACTCCTACTATTTCACAAATGTTTTTATTTTTTATTTTATCTTTTCTTATCCTACCACACATCTATCTCAACATCTTTATTTTGGTTACACTCATTTTATTACCATATTGTTTCTTAACCACCTAACATTTTGTTTCATACAATATCGCTGGTCTAATAGTTATTTCATATGATTTATCTTTCAATTTTAAAGGTATACGTTAATCGCATAATATGCCAAACACACTTCTCCACTTAACCCATGCTACTTTAATTTTATAAGTAACATCATCTCCAATTTCTCTCTCTTAATGAATAAGTGAACCTAAATAACAAAAAAAATCTTTTTTTATTAGCTCTTGATTTTTAATCTTCACTACAATATCGTTTGTATTCCTAGTTTTGTTAAAGTCACACTTAAGATATTTAGTTTTCATCTGATTTATCTTAAACCCTTTTTATTCTAAAATCTCTCTCCAAACCTTTAATTTAACATTTATCATTCTTTTAGTTTCATTAATTAAAACAATATCACCAGTAAAAGCAAACATTATGGAACTTCATCATGTATATACCTAATCAACTCATTAATTTAATGCCATGATAATTTGTACAATTTTGGATATCCTCTTTATTTTTATATATAGGTGCTAAAATACTTTTTTGCCACTCATCAGGTATTTTCTTAGTTATTATGATCTTATTAAATAAAATTATTAGCAATAGGAATACAATCTGATCCTAAAGCCTTACCACTTTTCATCTTTCTCAATGCAGTTTTTTTTTTTTTTACCTCAAACACTCTAATCTTATGAAAAAATATATATTTTCTTTGTCTCTCCTAGAGTTCTCCACACTTAAGTTTTTTATATGATTTTTATTCAATAATATAAAGTTTCAAAGAATTAGCAAGGGTATTTTGATGATTTTTTTTTTATCATAAATTAGGATTAAGTGATTAATTAAATTAAAATGTGACTAGTATAATTATGAAATTAATCCTAGGATGACGTATGTAATATTAGAGCAATTCCAAAGGAAGTTGCCATTTTGGGGTGCCAAAAACTCTATTTGCAACCTTGAACAGTGTTATGACACCCCTGAATTATAAATCTACTTCAATAGCAGGTGCCAAAATGGGGTGTCATTTTAATATTTTAATATTTTTTTATTAAAAAATGTAATTAACTTAACGGTTATATTTTAACGGGTATAGTTTTTATAACAGTTTGATTCAAATTAATTTTTAAAATTAAATTACAAAAATTAATTTGATTTAAAAAATCAATTTAAATTCTAACAATTAACTAAATTAAAAAAATTATTTAATAATAAAAATTAGTTAAATAAATAAAATCATCCTAAATTAACAAAAAAGTCATAACTTAAAAAATAACAAACTCCCTGTATTTTCTGGGGCTTTGGTAAGTTTTTTTTCTATATTTATAAAAAATTTTTGTTGAAATAGAGTCATTGAAATGGTAGTCGTTATAACAGTAAAAATGGAAATGGCCCCAACTGTCAAATGGCACCTCTCCCTTTTCTCTTTCCAAAATTTATAAAAATGGCACCCCAGACCGTTGGGTGTCATTTTACAACCGCATATGCCACCTCCGTTAAAATGAAAAATTTTGAGTTTGAGATGCTATTTTGATGGTCATGAACTTGACATCCCGGATGGTACCCTACGTTGGAGTTGCTCCTATACAGTTAAAATGCAAATGTAGCATTTATCCAAGTTGGTGCGGGCTACGGGGTCCAAGCAGTTAGATTTAGGACATTGGTGAAATAAAATTTTTTTCGAGATGTCATTTGGAGAAATAAATTACGTACGCGACAAGATTAACTATCTTTATCAATTTTAGTACAATTTTAAGACAGTCAATTTTTGGACACGTGTACACACTTGAATTAGCATAGAGAGAAACACATAAAGAGACCAAAGATTGTTAATTAGTTGCTGAGAGAGAGAGAAAAGCACTGCCAACACTCAATCGGCCGTGTAGAGACATAAAGAGAAGCATGTGAGGAGACTACGGTTTTATTTGGATAGTTTTTGAGAGTTAAAGTTTTAAGAAATATTTTAAAGAAGTGTTTTTAAGTAATTTATTAGAATTTGAACCATTATTTGGATTGATTAATTTGAAAAAAGAAAAAAAAAATAGGTTATGTTTGGTTATATTTTTAAAATAAGATTTTTAATTTCAAATTACAGGACATGTGTTTTGAAATTAATTTTTTTTTATTTTTTAAAATTTAGATTATCATATCGAAATACATTTTTCTAATTTTTAAAAAATTAATTACAAAATTTTTTAAAATATTTTTTAAAAAATTTTATCTAAATTACTATCAGGTAAACATCCAACATTGATCCATTGACAAGCCATTCAAATTTTTTTTTTTATAAAATTATTATTATATACTGGTAAGCCTTGATTATTATTAATTTTTTTTTTATAGAAAACAGTCATCCAATAAAAGGCATGGCTTAGATGATCTTTATTTAGGAAGATCAACTATTTTTCCAACGAATAAGATCGTTGACAGATTTAAGATCAATGTTCTATTCACTTGGGGTGAGTATTTATTTTTTAAATATATGAAATTATATTTTTTATTATTTTATTATAATATTTTTTAAAAATAAAAACTGCCCCCCTTTATTTGTTTAGATTTTAAAAAATAAATTTTTAATTTTAAAACGTGGGATACGCTATTGACAAACTATTAATTTTAAATTTTTTTATTATTTTATAATTTAGATTATCATATTCAAATATATTTTCACAATTTTTAAAAAATTAATTACAAATTTTGTTACAATATTTTGAAACAAATTATATCTGAATTACATGTTCACAATTTTTAATATTTTTAAAAATGTGATCGGAATTTAATACATTTACTTAAATATGATATAAAAAAAATTAATTTTATTCAAATTTAATAATTAATTTAATAAAAATAACAAGATTTAACAAATTCGATTCATTAATATAACATATATTAATTATTAAATTATATAATATTTTTTAAAATTAAAGCTATATATCATAAGTTTGGCATATTATAAAATAATATTTTATATGTATAATATATATTATAATATAATATTTTATAAATATAATATATATTAATATCATTGTCAAATCAAATAAAATTTAATTTAATAATTAATAAATTTAAATTAATTTATTGAGAGAGAGGGAAGAGAGAGAGCGAGACAGGAGCGCTGGGTTGAGAGAGAGGGGAGAAAGAGAGAGCAAGACAGGAGCAAATATAGGTGGTGATTGAAGGAGTATTGAGAAGTGTGTAGAAAATATGAATAGATAGGCTCAAAAAGAAAAAGTGGGATTTTGTTCAAGAATTTCAAAATGGATTTAAGATTGAGTTTAAGATTTTATTTTTTTGTTAACTAAACAAACAAGTTTTTAAAATATAAAATAAGAAAATCTGCCTTTGAATTTATAACCAAACACAGCCTACCAATCGTCAATAGCTCATGTAAAAAGAAAGAAGAATTCAGTGATGGAGATATCGTGTAGATAGAAAGTCTGTATAGAAGAGACAACTGTATAAAATAAAGAATGGTTTTTTTTAGTAGGAAGAGATAATAAGAGAGAGTGAGAGGTTCGAAGAACTCGTATGGGAGACTGATATTATTGTGTGGTTAAAATATGATAATTTGGGCAACACGCGCTATAGTTAATAGGTGATATGGTTGCCAATTAAAATTAAGTACACGTGTGAGATACATTTTAATATTTCGAGTCTCATTAGTATAAAGTGTAATTTTAAAATCTTCTGGCTCAATGGACAAATTGACTTTAGATCCATTTCTTCGGACACATGACTTTGATTTGAGTACTTCATTTTTACATGGCTTTTATAAAAAATAAAAATAAAAAAATTCTGACCTAACTAGACTATAAATAGGCCTTCAAAGATTCGGTTCCCAGAAATATTTTTACCGTAAACCGCTTCTCTCTCCGTCAAAAAAGTAAACTGACATCACTCCACACTCTCTCATGGAACAAGCAGCTAGCCGTTGGAAGGCCTCCAGACTCATTGCCGTGCGTCGGTCCCTCAGTGCCCTAGCTAGCAGAAAATTCTTACAGTTACGTATCTTCTCTCGCTCTCTCACTCTCAAGCTCACGATTTTCTCTCCTCTATGTATAAGGTTGGAGGCATAATTGTATATTGGTGGCTTTCTCCTCCGAAGTTTTGCGTATCACACCCTCTCATAACCCATCTCACGTCCCTCTGTTGTGATTTTTCTGGTTGCCACCAATTGGCGGAAGATAGATCTTGTGAGAGAAGCACAAAGGACACCCAAGGTAAGGAACCTGTCAGCAATCTATATATTGTGATTTTCACCGCCTTGTCTTTGTTTTAGGTTGCATTTATTTAGAAATTCATACGATATGTATATGTATGTGTATTAAAAATCTTGGGCACTTTCGATCACAAGAAGGTTTGGGACTAGGGGGTCGTAGATGTTCGACAAATTGCCCCAATAGGGGCTGTGCGTATTCTACGCACACTGTTTGTGTGTTGGTGGTTCATGTGGGATTGATTAATGGGAAGTTTTTAAGAGTGTGGTTTGATGTGTTCTTAGATGCTAGTTAAGTTTAGAAAGTTTAGACTAGTTTTCTTATTAACCAAATGGAGGATAATTGGATGTACATTAGTTCTATAAATTGTAGTTGTTTTTATATCTCATTGATTAGGCTCACATTACATGTAAGCTGTACCATCATCATTTGCAATAAAAGTAATACGCAACCTGCAATTCTGTAGTTTCATTAGGAAATTTAGACTTCTTGGCAGCTCTTTGCAGGTAGACTTTTTCTAGTAATTGTCAGGTGGGGATCCACAAAGCTTGAATTTTTTTTATAATTGTTCAACCTGAAGGTGGTTCAAAAATATTTCTCCATAACTTCATTTAAATCAAGTAGTATAACAGCTATATGTTGTTTTGATAATTGTATATGGATTTTTATTTTATTTTTACTTTTAACTATATTGTTAATGATAAAAGGCAATCTGTAATTAAATGAAATATGAAAACATTGCCTTATGATCATCCTGATATATTTGTACACTTGGCTATCTCTCAAAAAAATAGCCAAGTGTACAAATATATCAGGATGAGATATTTATGCTACTAAGGCAATGTATTTTAAAAAAATTATGTGTATATACACATTTTTTGAAAAACGATATCCCCTCCGATACACGTTTTGACAACCATGTGTGTGTGTGTTTATATGCTTGTGTTTACATAACAATAAGAAATTTAAGAAGCAAGACTCATAATAAGAAAGAGAAAAAGATCCCTATTGAGGTTTGAAAGTGTTTAGGGGAGGAAGGTATGTCTTGGTTAACAATTTATTTAATAAGATCATAATAACTATAAAATACTTGATGAGTGTTGAAAAAACATTTTAATACCTATATATAAAATAAAGAGGATATCTAAAATTGTAAAAATTATCGTGATGTTAAATTAATGAGTCAAACTACAAACTGCGAGAGAGTGATTGAGCACCGATTAAGACTTGAGACAATTGTATCGAAAGATCAATTTGGATTTATGCTAGGGAAGTTAGCAATGTTATTTACTTATTAAGAAGACTTATGAAAAGATATAGAGAAAAGATGAAAGATCTTCATATAGTTTTTATCGATTTGGAGAAAGTTTATAACAAAGTCCTTTGAGATCTAATATGGTGGATTTTAGAAAAGAAAGGAGTCACAAAACTATATATCAAAACAATAAAAGACATGTATGATGTGACAGTGACTGTTGGAAGGACAATTGTTGGGGAAACAAGTGAATTTCCGAACACAGTAGGCCTACATCAGTGGGGTCAACATTCAGTCCTTACCTTTTTTGCTTTAGCAATAGATAAGCTGGCTAAGCATATACAAAATGAAGTTCCGCGGTGTATGCTTTTTGCTAGTGACGTTGTTTTAATTGATAAAATTAGAAGAGGAATAAATGCTAAATTAGAGGTTTGGAGAGAGACTTTGGAATCAAGAAGGTTCAAGATAAGTAGGGCAAAATTGGAATATACTGAATGCGACTTTAGTAAAACTAAGTGCACGAACGGGGATCTAGTGAAGATTGAAATTCAAGAGATAATAAAAAGTGAATTTTTTTGTTGTTTAGGTTCACTTATACATCAAGAAAGGAGAACTTGGAAATGATATTACTCATAAAATTAAAGCAACATTAGTTAAGTGGAAAAGTGTGTCAAGCGTATTGTGTGATCGACGTGTACCTTTAAAATTGAAATAAAAATTCTATAGAACAATTGTCAGACCAATTATGCTGTATGGAACAAAATGTTGGGCTGTTAAAAAACATGTTAATAAATTGGATGCAACCGAATTGAGGATGTTAATATTGATGTGCGGTACGATAAGAAAAGATAAAGTTAAAAATGAACAAATTCGTGAGATAGGTATAGGAGATAAAGTGGGAAAAAACTGATTATGATAGTATGATCATATACAACGAAGATCAATAGATGCACCAGTAAAAAAAGGAGCGATATGATTCATATCGATGGTCATTCTAGGGGGGGAAGAGTAACCAAAATTAATTTTCATAAAGATAATAAAAGTAAGATATGATAATGTATAGTCTAACTAAGAGATGGTAAGTAGAGTAGAACGACAAGACGAAATTCATGTAAGCGACTTAAATAGTTAGGATAAGACTTTGTTGAGTTGAGTTAAGTCCTTAATAATATAGTTGATTCTATGCAATTTGATCTTTAGTCCAAGATGACTAAATGAATTAGCTACCAACTCGATGAACCTTAGTTGACGTATTCAGTGTTTTAAAAAAGATTTATGATGCTTTCCTTGAAGCAAGGCTTTTCCAAAACACCTTGAAGGTGTGAAAAAAACACTGATTCTAGGAAACATATACTTCAAACTTAAAACTTAATAGCATTTAAAAGCAACAATTCAAACACATTTTGTGCGTTCAAAATGTTTATATAACTTTGGGTTTCAAAAGGAAAATTAAAAGAATATTAATCCTTGTAAACATGACATAAGAGAATGTGAAAACCCTAACCTGTTGCTTTAGATCAATGGAAACCCTCAATTGAGAGTAACTTATAATCAACAATAATCCTAACCACTTTTGTTGAAACCTTAACACATTATTAAAAAGGGACTTTCAGAAAGACGGGTTATGCTTTCAGATGACTTTCATATGATCTTGGATTGTTTCTTCCCTAACAAGCATGGGAGACATGAGTGAGAGTAATGACTTTTACACAAACGGGTTTTAATCTCTGATGACTTTCATATGACATTGGATTTTTTCTTCTCGAACATGCACGGGAGACTTGATTGAGAGTAATTTATATCAATAACAATGCTCGAACATTTTTTTTGAAACCTTATCAAATTATTAAAATGGGATCTTTACATAGATAGTTTATGGTCTCTTATGATTTCCATTTGACGTTGGATATTTTTCTTCCCCAACAAGCACAAGAAAAAGGGAGAAAGGAGAAGAAAGTATTGTACCATAAGTTGTTTCTAGATATAAAATACATTCGAATAAGTATTAGGTACATAAGTTAACCAACAAGCTCTTGCTTTGTTAGTATGTTCAAGTCCTCTTAAGGGGCAGTGTGTGTGCGTGTGTGATTTACCTATCAAAAAAAAGTATTCGGTACATAAGTTTCTAGATATAAAACACTTTCTAATTGGTATTTTAAAGAAAAAAATTAGTCAAAATATCTAGCCTTCCCTTAGAATTTGAAATTATAATGATGGCCCAAGTTTCAAAATACTAGAAATTTTTTTTTGACTAATAATAATATTCATTTGTATTTTTTAATAAAGAAATTCAACTCCCAAAAAGCTTACGCCTCAATGCTTTAAGGCTTATGCTTTTTTTGGTGAAGGGTCAAGCGCTTTGCCTTACGCTTCCACATTTTAAAACACTGGTCCTAATGTCCTATTACTCTCTAATGTCTCTGTCATATGCGTTGTCTTTGATCTAATAATTACATTTTAGCTGTAGCTAATGCACATGCTTGTGGAACATGTATTACATATGTACTTGGAGCATGAATATGAAGTTAACACATTAGCAGTTTTTTTATTTCTTTAGATATTTTCTTAATACTCTAGGCCATTTAATTGCAAAGTATGATTTATTTGATTAGAATAAGCTTAGTTTTGTCTATATGTTATATCTACTCAATGTTGTGGTTTGCTCAAGGATCAAAATTTCCTTTTGGAAGTTTCAGTTGATAAGAAAAAAAAAACATTTTGGAAATATTTCAAAAACACAGTGAACACTTGGAAACATAAAGTAAAATATATAAATATGTGAAGGTAAGTAAAATGATTAATTAGTTGAAAATATTTTAGGCCAACATACTAACCACATAAGAGGATAATTGGGTAGAACTAAGGAGTAAACATACAAGTTATTAATAATATCAAACAATTCTTTACTAGTGTAAATTTTTTTAAATCAAGTAGTATAACCATAGTGCACATTGCCTTAGTAGACATCAAAAAACATTGCCTTAATAGCATAAAACTAAAACACAAGCATATAAACACACACACACATAGTTGTCAAAATGTGTATCGGAGGGGATATCGTTTTTCAAACAATGTGTATTGTATACACATAATTTTTTTTAAAATACATTGCCTTTGTAGCATAATGTGTATCATATACACAATTTTTTTAAAACTAAAACACATGCAGCGTAATTAGGGAAAATTACACCAAACTCTCCTGAGGTTACTACAATTACAAGGACCTCTCCTGTCCTTTCTGTAATTACACTGACCTCCCCTGTCAATAATGTCTCTTAACGGTGGTTAACAGAAGTAATAAAAAGACCTAACTATCCTTACTTGTTCACCCAAATATTTTAACAAAAAAGTCAACTTTCCGAGAATTCCATTTCTCTCTCTACTCTCACTCTAAAAAAATCCAAGTCTCTCTAGGAATGGGTTTCTCCTTCTCTCTATTATTCTCTCACTCTCCCCCTATTTTGATCCCCATCCCATCCCCACCATTGCAGCAACTAGAGGAAAGCTCTCTCTCTCTCTCTAATTTTTTTCAATTCTCTCTCACTAGAAACTATCACTTTCTCTCTCTAAAATCCTCGGCTCTTTCATCCATAACCAACCCTTTACACTCACAAAGACTCTTTCCCACTCACTCTCAAAATCAAACAGACCCATTTGGGTCTCTCACTCTCAGCTCTCTCCGCTCCTAACCCTCTCTAAATCCACACACTTTCTTATCATGTCTAATATTTATCTGAACTAATCATTTTACTTTTGTTGTTATGTTGGATTTTTGTTAAGTTCTAGAATGGAGACATAAATCTTTCACCTTTGAAACAAAGGCCAATGAGATACAAACAAAAATATGTGTTTAGAGAGGAGCTTGAAAAGTTGAGGATAGAACAAAACAAGGAAGTAACACTGACCAAAATGCCCCCACCGATCTCCCTTGGCAAACATATTCAAAATGGAGAAGAGAAGTGCAAAATGATTTGACATTTGAAGGAAAATCACTGTACTAATGATAAATTGACCAAACATGAGAATTTTAGAGATGGAAGAAGTAAAGCACAAACTAGCTTACCCTTTTTTCATTATATCAGCTGTAATAAGACTTCTTGGAGCACTAGCTTGACATTGACACTCGTATGTATCAATGGCCGAGTTGCCACCATAGCCATAATTCTTGAAGTAGTTTGTGGTACATTGTTGACAGACCTGTAAGACGTGAAGGTGTTGTTCGCGTTGTTCACGCCATTCGTCCATGTCAATTTTTTTTTATCATGATTGTATCATTATGTATTGTGCTTTACTTACATCCTACAATTTCTAATCTGTCTCTATCTGAATGTTTATCTCTGTGTCATCTCTTACGTCTCCCTCTTTGCAAAACCTCTCCGTTGAGTTTATCATCCTCTGCATCTCAGCCTCAGCTTCAATTAATGCCCTTTCCGGCCATCTCCCTCCCTACACCGTCAACGATGATTGACGACAGTGATATTCGAGGGGTAGAGGATGAAGATCAAGATAGAATTATTCAAATTCTCAAGAGAACAATGAATAAGAACAACTATTTCTAGAACCGAAAAGCTAAAATTATTCTGAAATAAAAAACATAACCCATTAATTTTCAAGAACGGCGACCCAATTCATCATTGTCGTTACCCAAAATCTCAAAATCCACCGTCAACCACCATGGGCAACCACCGTCAACATCCATGTAGAAATCAAAACTTCTTCTCACTACACCTTCCACAGTTTCATCCACCGTCACTGCCATCCATCAGCGAGTACCGCCGGTAGCATCTCCATCGCCGTCTATTTGTCGTCCCCGACTGTATATTAACATCGTTGAATAGAGAAGACCCAAATATGGGAGAAAGTTGAAGAGGCAAGGATCAAAATATCGTTTCGATGTATAGTTCCGGTCTGTTCGGAAACGGAAATGTTTCGGAAACATAATGGAAACGGAGAAAAAATTGGAAACATGTGAAAACATAACTTGAAATTTATTTATTTATACAAATAAGCCTATTTATTGAATATTTGTACATGTTTAAGGCATATACATCATATTCATGATAAATGACACTAATTCATGATAAATGACATAATAAATATATACTATGTAATATCCACGAATTAGATAATTTGACACGAGTTACATATAAAATAAAAAGTAAAACAAATAGCGATTTAAACCTATTATAATAAGTAACTTAGTATTTAAATAGTTGTTTCTCTACACTTTATTTTCCCTACTACTTTTCTATTATTTTAGGAAAAATAGTAAAAATATCTTCTTGTAATTTTGAGTCTTAATCCTTGAAAAATAAATGGATATTATTTTTTACTAACTTCTAGAATTATTGTTGATACAAAAGAAATGTTTCCTCTGATTCGATAAGTTTCCACTAGCTTCGGTATGTTTCCATGGAAACATGTGAATTTCGATATTACACTAGTATTTCGTTTCGATACCCTGAGAAACGGAAACGTTTCGACCGTTTCGATGGAAAAGAAACGAAATTTTGATCCTTGTGAAGAGGATAGATTGGTTTTAGTGCTAACTTCCTATATTATTACACCTAAAAATTGCTGATGTGGGAATTACACATTCACTGTTGCAAACCAAAATATTTACGGCTCAGCCAAATAGACTTTAAACTCTCTCTCTCTCTCTCTCTCTCTCTCTCTCTCTCTATATATATATATATATATTTATATATGAACTATCTTTATTTTAAGAAATATAAGTCTATCTTAAAGGGTTAAATAATTATTTGGTATTTTAAAGAAAAGGGCATTATAGTATTTTCATTTGAATCATTATGGACATTGTTGTCAATTTACAATAAACAAGGGTATTGTTGGCATTTTAAAAAAAAAGTTTGAAACCCCAATTTCTTTCTGTTTATGTTAGTGATGGAACTCGTACGGAGGGAGGAATCTGGGTATTGTCAGTATACCTCAGGGGAGGCCAGTGTAATTTCAGAAAGGATAAAGGAGGTCAATGTAATTGTTAGTAACCTCAGGGGAGGTTAGTGTAATTTTTTCAAAATTTTAATAATAATTTTCTCATATAATGTTGAATTATTATGATGATATACAACACTGTGACATAATAGTATATAATATATAATATACATGAAGTAGGTATTTTAACAGAGGTAACAAGTAAATAACAACATAAGTAGAATGAATAGCAAGTTAAGCTATTAAAATTAGCAACTAAGTATTACAATTTCTTCTACCTCATTGTTATTACTTCTACTTTTCCTTATCTGCCATTTCTCATAAAGAAAACGAGATGACTTCTTATATTTTTTGAGTTTTACTCTTTCGAACTCTCCCCCAGGGTCAGCTCAACTAGTAGGGCCTTAGGGATAAAAGATTATGTACTAGTTCGAGTCACGCCAAAGGCGTGTCTCGTCTTATCCGATGTGGGGTTCTTAAGGGCAATGTCAAATATCCAAAGTTTGCTTTGTCAGGCATGCACTTAAAGGACCCATGGTTAGCAGGTCTCCATCATCCAAAAAAACCTCTCCCTTCATTTGGAAAAAAAAAATGGATTTTTAAAATTGTTGTTGACATGAAGGAAAGTTTCAATTGTTTGGTATCTTTTGACCATTTTTCCATATGTTTTGATTGAAACAACTTCATTTCCATGAAAACACATGAATTTTAGTTTTCTACTCATGTTTTGTTCTAGGTTGAAGGAATTTCAGTTGAAACAAAAGGAAATTTTGATTCATGGGTTTTCTCTATTATCACTATGGTAGGAACTTTCGTTGGATTGAATAATGTCAGGGTTTAAAAATATTGTGCTAAAGTTAGTGGTATTTTATACGACTTTAAGGTAGGCTCAATTGTGGATAAATGGAGGTACTTAGAGATGAGAATTTTTAATTAATGTGCTCATTTGGTTTATTCAAGGAAGGTTTTCTATGGTGTGTGTGTGTGTGTCACTCTGTGTATTTTGTGACGTAATTTTGATCCTTGGGTTTTCTCTATCATCACTATGGTGGGAACATTCATTGGATTGAATAATATTGGGGTTTAAAGATATTGTGCTAAAGTTAGTGGTATTTTATACAACTTTAAGGTAGGCTCAATTGTGGACAATTGGAGATACTTAGAGATAAAATTTTGTAATTAATGTGCTCTTTTGGTTTATTTGAGGAAGGTTCCCCATGGTGTGCGTGTGTGTGTGTATATATTTTGTGATGTAATATTATTTTGTTAGATTTTAGAAAAGAGAATAATACGATAATTCAGCTTTTGAAAGAAAGAAAGCTCTTCAAAAAGTTTTAGAATTATTTGTGGGATGTTGAATATGTATAACTAGTATTCTCTCTTCCTCTCTCTCTCTCTCTCTCTCTCTCTCTGCCAAGATATTTGTGCTCAGCTAAACTCTTTCTGAAAATACTAACATTTAAAATTTAAAATTATGAAGGTTGGAAATGGCAGAAAGAGGTGTAACTGTACTGTGTTATTGGGGAGGGAATATATTGCAAGGGACACAAGGTTTATGTTATGATATTCGTCCTCGACAGTGCATTAAGCTAAAGCGTGGAACAAATTACACCCAATTAATGGATAAGATGTATTGTATCATGGAGTTGGATAGAGAACAATTTCGGCTAAAGTTGACTTGTAGATTCCCTACAGTAGTTGGACAACACACGATCGATTACCTACCTTTAAAAATCGTAGACAACGATAGTGTGGAAGCTATGCTTGATGTTGTTGCCGATCACCAAGAGTTAAGTAGTGTTGATTTGTATCTGGAGATGGATCCTTTAAACCAAGAGTGTGCTCCGACTCAGACAACAACTGTAAGTGCATGTTTTTAATTCAATTATTTTGAATGCTAGGTGAAGTGATCATTTTGATTGTTGGGTACTTGTATTTCTGAATGCTAGTCATTCATTTCCTTTTGTCACAGTTCTCCATTTGTCATCCTGATTGTTTCTGTATTAGTTTGTTGCTTAAAACTTATTTTTCATTTGACAATATTTATTACATACTGATTATGTGCGAGATGGTATCATAGATTGAGACAGAGGCAAGACTAAACCAAGAGTGTGCTCCAACTCAGACAACAACTGTAAGTGCATGTTTTTAATTCAATTATTTTGAATGCTAGGTGAAGTGATCATTTTGATTGTTGGGTACTTGTATTTCTGAATGCTAGTCATTCATTTCCTTTTGTCACAGTTCTCCATTTGTCATCCTGATTGTTTCTGTATTAGTTTGTTGCTTAAAATTTATTTTTCATTTGACAATATTTATTACATACTGATTATGTGCGAGATGGTATCATAGATTGAGACAGAGGCAAGACAGTTAGTAGAACCAGGGCCGATTGATGGCTCGGTGCTGACTTTACAGTCTGAGCACCGATCCACGGCTATTTGGGATGGACAGGTTTGCACCCAGACATAGTTTGTATGTTATGCTACCTATATTCATGTATATTAACATGGCACATGCATGGCAGGATCTTCCCCCCTTGCAGTGTCGTAGGAGTGATGGGGCTCTGCGACGCCAGGTTCTTGATCTTCGAGTCCAGAGATATTTACTACAGGCTGGATTTTACGGCGTTTATAAAGTGGGATTTATCCAGCTTGATTGGGCTTTGATCACAGCTCTTGTTGAAAGGTGGCGTGTCGAGACCCATACCTTCCACCTCCCAGTTGGTGAGTGCAGCATCACACTACAAGATGTGTCAGTTTTGTTAGGTATACCTGTAGAGGGCGATCCAGTGACTGGGCGTGATAACGTTCGGACTGTGGCTACCTGCCAGGCTCTGTGCCAAGAACTATTGGGCATTGCACCAGCACCAGGTGATCTGAATGGATCTCGGCTTAAGCTTAGATGGCTTGCTGAGCAGTTCAGTGCCCTTCCTGATGATGCAGATGACTTGATTGTCCAGCGTCATGCAAGGGCCTACATTTTGCAACTGATTGGGGGTTCCTTATTTGCGGATAAGTCACAGAATAAAGTGAAGATCATGTTCCTTCCATGTCTTCGAGATTTAAGGGCTGCAGGAAGATTTAGTTGGGGGAGTGCAATTTTGGCATGCTTGTATCGGGAGATGTGTCGAGCCACTAGGCCTGGTTCCTCAGACATAGGTGGCCCACTTATTTTATTGCAGGTATTTTTGTTGTTGTTTGTTATATATTTTCATTATTCGCACATTCATTCTATTCCATTTCAATAGTTATGGGCATGGGAGAGACTCACTCACATTCGACCTGAGAGATTAGTTCCCCGGGTGCATCTACCTCCTGCTCCAAGTGAAGTACAGGCTGATGCAGAGCTTGTTGCACCTGTTGTAGACGCTCAGGTAGAGGGCATGCTGGCTGGCAATCAACCTTTACCTGCCGGACCATTGGGTTGCAGGTACATACAAATATAATTTTTAATTTGAAATATTTTTTGCGGTATTTTCTTGACAAGGATTTACATGTTTGGGTTGAATGATTCTCATATTATTTAATGTTGAGTAGGTGGCGTGCTATTTTTTCCCTGAGGGACACCCCGACACATGTGCTGCGCTACTACAGGGACCAGTTGGACCAAATGAGGGATCACCAGGTAATTAAACAATTCTTAGTTATCACTGTGTGTAATTATAGTGCCACCATATTAGTAAATAGATAACAACTTAACCATTTTGTTCATGTTTTCAGATGATATGGCAGCCGTATGCTGGGGATGTCATTGCAGAGTTACCTCCCTACTGCCTTGTTGGCCATGACCTCTGGCGGTCGGTGTCACCACTCATATGCTTTGATATAGTTGAGTGGCATTTTCCTAACCGTGTCCTGCGACAGTTTGGCATTAAGCAGGGTATACCGGTGGTGTGTGACACTAGTCGCGAGCTTCATGCGACTGATCGACGAGGGAGGTCTGACTATGATTGGGAGGAGGTGCACAGACTGTTTGTTGAGAGGTGGGGACAGCGCCACCTGCATATTGCTGGGGGCGATCCTGTTGATGGTTCCATGGAGTACAAAGATCCCTACCTGGTATGGTATAGGCGTATTACTCGTCGGTTTGTTGGGCCTCCAGGTGCTAGACCATGTGTTGGATTCCAGCCAGTGGGAGGCATTATAGAGCTACTGGTATGACATCTGGCGAATATTAGCCTTTTTGTAATATTACTTGATTTTAATGGATATGCATCTTGGTTTATATGCCTTTTTTTTTTTTTTTTGGAAATACTTGCAGGCTCATAGCCTAACTAGTATATACCACAGATCTGAAGAGACCATTGATGATGATGGCAAGGCACAGCATGTGCTTCAGGATATCAAACAGATCAGTTATACTGCATTAGAGGCGATTCGTGAGCTTCAGCGTCTCACTGTGGATCCTGCACCAGGTTCACCTGCACCAGCATTGATCCCTGTGCCTCCTCTTACTAGACCCCGCGGGATCGTTGCACGATCTACAGCCCAGAGGACAAGGAGGGGGGAACAGAGTCGAGGACCAAATGATGATAGCCAAGGTGGCGCTTCTACATCTACATCAGTTCCCTCCACATCATCAGCACCCACAGCTGTACCAACATTGCATGCATCACCATTACCACTCCCTCAACAGTTTCAGGAACTGTCTACACCACCAGTTCTACATGATGAGGACTCAGCAACTTCTGACGAGTCACATATGCCCACTACAACTATATTGGCAGAGTCAACATCAACAGTTGACCGCATCCCTGTAGTTAGTTCTCATAATTCTCCTCCAGTTTCACATCTTACAGAAACCACAACACACTTAGCTGCGCCAGAGGTGGCTCGTAATTCTCTACGAGAGCACAAGGTCGCTGTGGACGGATTGGCACAGCTTCAGCGCGTAAGACATGGTAGAGGTCAGGGTAGAGGAAATGGGTTTAATCCCACGAATGTTTCATGTACTCCAAGTACTAGACGTCAACGACAGTCGACACCCTCTTTGTCACCGGTGGATGGTGTATCCCAGTTTACACAAGAGCGACGGCCTAAGCCTCGGCAACAAAGACCTAAGCGACAAAGGAAGGGGACGGCATGAGGATGTGGTGCATAGATTTTATTTTTTTGGGATGTGCTATCCCACAACTCACCAGGATGTGGTCACTTGCATTTTCTTACAAAGACCTAAGCGACAAAGGAAGGGGACGGCACGAGGATGTGGTGCATAGATTTTATGTTTTTTGGGATGTGCTATCCCACAACTCACCAGGATGTGGTCACTTGCATTTTCTTTTAGCCTACGAGTGACGGTAGATTTGTTGATATTATTTGTGAGGGAGAGGGATTCCTAACGTCCCCTATAATGTATTGACGTTGGCAATCTTCCTCATAGAACGGAAGTGCCTTCTTGATTTGATTTATACATTAGAAAGTAGCATCTTTTTTATATTTTTATAAAGGAAAGTTTAGTCATTTCATTCCTTGCTCAACTCCTCGCACCCTTTCATCTTGATTTTTGAACGTCCAATTCTCTTTTTCTTTTGTTTTTTTTTTTAAATGACACTTAACCATTCAGTGGGTTTGATTCAATGTACCGTCACAGAAGAAAAGGAAATGATAGGAGCATGAAAGAAATAATGTTCAGAAAAATTAACAATCCGTTTGGAATTGAAGGAAAGGAAAAGAAAAGGAATAAGATATTATTTTATGTTTGGTAGCAGTGTGACGCACGCCCATGCCGCCCTTGCGCGCCCAACCTGACACCCCCTGACACTTGTCATTGGCCATCCTTTTGGACCATGTTTGGGTACCCTATTGGGTCATGTTTGGCTAATCTTTGGGCCATGGTTGGCCACCTTTTTGGACCATTTTTGGTCATTCTTTTGGGTCATGTTTGGCCACCCTATTGGACCATGTTTAGCCATTCTTATGGGACATGTTTGGCCACTTCCTTAGACTACCTTGGGTGAAATTTTTGACCTATTCTTGGCCTATGTTTTAGGGCACTTGGGAACCATTTGGGCCATTGTTCTAAGGTACATTTAGAGACATTTTGTAGCTATTTTGGAGGCCATTTTTTAACATGACTTAAACTAATTTTGAATATTGGTTGGGGGAGATATTTGATTGAAATTAGAAGACCATTTTGGTTAAGTCTGGTAACAAGTTTTCATTTTTAATTTTAGGGAAACATGGGGGAATGAACATGTAATTAACTAAATCCATCTTAATGACCTCTCATTTATTTTTCTTATTTCATTTCACTCACTCCCTGGGTTTATGAAAATTCAGGCGTGACCACGTGATATCAGAGGTTTAGGTTTTGAATACTTAGGAACAGTGGGAGAGGTTAGACCTTAGGTTAAATTGGGCTAGTTTGGGGTACATGATTATGTGTGTGCTTGTTGTTTTAGTATGTGCAATTGTACAATGTGATTATTTTCCTAATCTGTTGGGGGTATGTGAGGTGTTTGATTGTTGATCAACTAGGGATAGATGTTTATATCTATGTAGTAGACCAAATGATTTATGAGATAAGTTATATACTTAGTTATCTATAAGATAGGTTATAAACTTGGACATCTATAGGATTGGTAGTGTTCCTAGTTACCTATATGGTAAGTTGTAAGCTCATTTATGTATATGTATATTCTTATGATGGATTCTATACTTAAGTGTTTATGTGGTAGGCTACGTGTTAGCTGTTAACTGTTACTTGTCAATTCTATATATGTATGCTAGGTTAGTACCTAATATTCATAGGTTATTGTACTATGTCTATGATATTTATACAGACTGGATTGGTCTCAAGTCTTGCGTTATAGTTGATGGATGGCGCCTCATTGGCCAGTAACAAAAGGAGTTGTGATCCATGAAGGGTTATTACCTAGCTATAAAAGTAAGAAATAATGAAAGAATTATAAAATTTTAAATGAACAAATGCCAATAAGGTAGTAAACCATAAACTAAAAGACACATAAAACCTTAGAGTGCTAAAATAAAAATTGAGACTTGAGGAAATCCTTGTGTATGGACTGGACAGTGGATACTCAGAGTATTTGTACCTAAGATTATAGGGATATTCTTGTGTTAAACTCTTTTGTGGAGAGATGTATTATTTTTAGATAGCATTCGCTTAGGGTTGAGTATTGGTAGGCTAGTTGAACACTAGCATGACTTGAGTATGTGTATATTGTATTGTTTAAATGAATTTTTCTTTGCGAAAGATTGTGTTGAACTCGATAAAAAATAATAAATAAATAAATGATCGTATTGTTTAACATAGAAAATGAATTGTAAATGGCATGGTTAGGTTAAGCTTATGAGGAGTAGGATTTCAATATTTTGTTTAACATGTAATTGGGGATAGATTGGTTGTTTACTTTCCGGGCGAGTATAGACTGTTATAGGGGAAGAATGACAGTGTCTACTCCCGAGGGAGATAGCTTTTATTTCACAGGGGATCATTAGGATTTCTTAGTTCCACCCTTGTATGACTCGAGGAGTTGGGGAGGCTATAGCTATTTGTTGGCTAATTTGATAGCAAATGGGAATAGGACTATAGAGAGTGTATTACCGTCAGTAGTGGATGAGTTCCTAGATGTCTTTCTGGATGAGTTGACTAGTTTACCACCGAGACGAGAGATAGAGTTCACGATAGAGCTTATCCCGAGCACTATGCCTATTCCTATTCCACCTTACCGTATAGCTCCAGCTGAGTTGAGGGAACTAAAGGAACAGTTGATTGAATTGTAGGGTAAGGGTTTTATTCGTCCCAATACTTCGTCGTGGGATGCTTCAGCATTTTTCGCGAAGAAGAGGATGGGACATTACGTTTATGTGTGGATTATAGGAGACTGAACCGGGTTACTATCAAGAATAAGTACCCGTTACCGAGGATAAATGACTTATTTGATCATCTTAGGGGTTCGAGATGTTTCTCAAAGATTGATCTTAGATCGAGGTATCATCAATTGAGAGTACATGAGAAGGATGTGGCGAAGACAGTTTTTCGCACTCGTTATGGCCATTATGAGTTTGTAGTTATGCCATTCGGTGTGACGAATGCCCCAGCGACATTCATAGACTTGATGCATCGTATCTTTAGTCCTTATTTAGATCAGTTTGTAGTGGTCGTTGCTGATGACATTCTGATTTATTCACCTTTTGAGGAGGAGCATACTTTCCACTTACGACTGTGTTACAGATTTTGAGGGAGCATCGTTTATTTGCTAAGTTCTCAAAGTGTGAGTTTTGACTTCAGGAGGTATAGTTTCTAAACCATGTTGTATCAAGTAGCGAGGTATCCGTGGATCCTTCTAAGATTGACTCTGTTATGAGTTGGGAAAGGCCAAAGAATGTGTTTGAGATTCAAAGTTTCTTAGGATTGGCTAGATACTACCATCGATTTGTAGATGGATTTTCTCGTCTTGCCACGCCGATGACTCATCTGACGCGCAAGGGCATTAGATTTGAGTGGACAGATGACTATGAGCAGTCATTTCAAGAGCTGAAGATGAGGCTAACTTCAACACATGTCTTGATTATACCTGAGGGAGGTATTGGCTATATAGTTTATTGTGATGCTTCACAAGAGGGACTAGGTTGTGTATTGATGCAGGAGGGTAGGGTGGTAGCCTATGGTTTCGTCAGTTGAAGAATCATAAGCATAACTATCCTACATATGATTTGGAGTTAGGTGCCATCATCTTTGCACTTAAGAGTTGGCGACACTACTTATACGGAGAGAGGTTTGAGGTGTTCTCAAATCACAAGAGCCTTAGATAAATTTTCACGCAGAAGGACTTGAACTTTTGACAGAGGAGATGGATGGTGTATATGGAGGACTATGACTTTGATATTCAGTACCATTTTGGGAAGGCCAATGTCGTAGCAGATGCACTTAGTAGGAGGCCGATGAGCACTATTGCTAGCATTGCTATTAGGGAGTAGGAGATGATGAAAGATATTGGTGAGTTTGACTTAGACTTTGTCGAGTCTGAGGGACACACCACGCTATTCAGTATGTGTGCACATCCTACACTGTTGAGCAGGGTTATTAAGGCACAGTTACAAGACATAGAGGCAGAGCAGATTCGAGCACGAGTTGCTAGTACCGAGGGTTTTGAGGGATAGACAGTTCATTCTGACCTTAGCCTGAGGTATATGGGTAGAGTCTTTGTTCCAGAGTCTCTTAGGGCTGATGTTCTTAGAGATTTCCACCATTCATGTCTGGCAGTGCACCTAGGGGACACTAAGATGTACCATGATTTACACCGCCAGTATTGATGGACGAGGATGAAGGGGGATGTGGTGCAGTTTGTATCGAGATGTCTCACGTGCCAGCAGGTTAAGGTTGAGCACCAAAGACCTGGGGGTTTATTACAGCCATTGCCAGTGGCCGAATGGAAGTGGGAGTTTGTTACTATAGATTTTGTGATGGGTCTTCCGAGATCACCTAGAGGTCACGATGCAGTTTGGGTTATTGTTGACAGATTGACGAAGTCTGCGCATTTCCTACCGATTAGAGCGACTGATTCAGTGGATGTTCTCAATAAGTTGTATATCCGAGAGATAGTACGACTACATGGAGTTCCTGTTTCCATTATTTCAAACCGGGATCCACGTTTCACTACATGGTTTTGGCAGAGTCTTCAGACAGCCTTGGGGACTTAGCTACTGTTTAGTACTGCTTTCCATCCTCAGACTGACGGTCAGTTAGAGCGTACTATCCAGATACTTGAGGATATGCTTGGAGCGTGTGTTATGGATTTCAGGGGTAGTTGGGAAGATCATCTTGCTCTAGTAGAGTTTGCCTACAATAACAACTATCAGTCTAGTATTGAGATGGCACCTTTTGAGGCATAGTATGGCAGGCCAGTCGTTCACCGATATGCTGGACAGAGGTAGAAGGGACAGTTGCTTTAAGACCTGACTAGTCCGTGAGACCACGAAGAAGATACAGATGATTCGGCAGCATATGTTAACAGCACAGAGCCACCAAAAGAGTTATACAGACAAGAGGCAATGACCTTTATCATTTGATGTTGAGGGACATGTGTTCCTCAAGGTAGCCCCACGACGGGGATTGAGGAGATTTGGGCGTAGGGGGAAACTATCGCCACGGTTTATAGGGCCATTTGAGATTCTTGAAAAGGTTGGTGAGGTGGCCTATAATTTGGTGTTACCACCACAGTTATCTGGGGTTCATGATATCTTCCACGTATCGATGTTGAGGAAGTATGAGCCTGACCCTTCACATGTGCTAGATTGGGTCGACCTTCAAGTGGAGGGTGATGTTTCTTATGATGAGAGGCCTATAGAGATATTGGACTCGAGGGATCAGGTTTTGTGGGGCAAGACCATCCCTTTGGTCAAGATTCTTTGGAGCCACCACGGAGTCGAGGAAGCCATTTGGGAGCGTGAGGCTGAAGTCCGTGTTAGGTATCCAGAGTTGTTTATTTATAGAGGTACATTTCTAAATTTTGGGATGAAATCTCTTTAAGGGGGGA
This sequence comes from Nyssa sinensis, assembly GCA_008638375.1. NCBI lineage: Eukaryota > Viridiplantae > Streptophyta > Magnoliopsida > Cornales > Nyssaceae > Nyssa > Nyssa sinensis. The sequence goes on along the minus strand of CM018033.1, from coordinate 16,053,302 downwards.
AGGATGTAAAGATCTGAAAAATCAAAGTAAATTTTTCATTTTTGCCGGTAGGGCATTATTCATGCACTGTTTACCAGTAGAGCGCTATGCAAGCATCATTTAGGCATAAGTCATATTTAGGAGCATAATTTGAGTATTCCATAGAAGATAAATATGCTTAGAATATTAAAATACACCTCTTGTGAGAATTTGAGCCTAATCGGAGATAATTTAAAAAATAGACCATAAAGGGCATCCCGAATGGCTCGAGTGGACCCGGCTGAACCCGCCCGCAGGTGAAAATAAAATTTTTGAAAAATTTTCATTTAAAATAATTTTAAGAACTTTGGCTAAAGCAGAATGTCCAATTGAGGCATTTCGGGACGGGTTGTAGTATAACGGGGTCCCGAACTCATTAAGGGCAAAATGGTCTTTTTACCCCTTAGCCCCTTTAGTATAAATACATCCCTTTAGAGATAAAAATCTCAGAATTTGGTTTGAGAAGAAGCAGAAACTCGTGCATGGAGAGAAAAGTGAATAAAACTTAGGGTTTTCTAACTTTCAAGCCTTCAAAATTCATCTCTAAGCTAGGATTCTCACAAGGCTTCATTCTAGGAAGTTATTCCCCACGTCAAGGGCTATATTCTCATCGATTAGTTAGGCTGCACAGCGAACACAACTCTCTAAGGTTCAGAAAAACCCTTTTACGTATGATATTTTGTTAAGTTAGGAATAGAGTTAAGTTTATTTGCCTTTTTATAAGTTGATTGAATGATTTATATGTTTATTTGCTGTTAGAAAGTCACTTAGGATGTAGTTGCTTTGAAAACCTAGAATTGGTTGTTTGTGTACTTGTGTGTTCTTTGAGAATTTATTAATATGATGAACATGTAACTTGAATATATGTTTGATTCATTACATTGTGGCTTATGTTCATGTGAATAGACCTTGTGTTTTGGAAGATATGGTTGTTTAATGCATTGATGCTTTGTGTAATTATGTGTTCTTTGAGAATTGGTAATATAGTGAATATGTAATATGAGTATGTGTTTAAATTGATTGTATATAACATACGTTCATGTAGAAGAAGTTGTGTGGTTTGAAAGTTAGAATTTACTTTATGGATGATGCATGATTTAATGTGTATACCATGTATTTGATAAAATGGTTCATTGAAAATAGCATAAAAAAATCAAGGCATCTTGGCGTATGGTGAATCTTTGAAAACATAGTGTGGGTTGAGTACTTCGGTGCTATGCATTATGAGGGTGTAGATCTTGTGGTGAAAAATCTAAAATTGGCCATTGCATTGGTGCTTGCTAATCCAACGGGAGCGATCCGTGAAACAGGTATTGGTACTCGCTGATGGGATCCGTGAAACGAGACATGGGTTGGCATAGAGTTGCATGGGTGTGTCACGCATATTGTCATTGCATTGCATTGATGAATTGGAAGACATATAGATTGGAAATGTACACATGCACATGCCACGCCTTAACTACATACCAGCAATTGGGCTAACCTTTTATGGGATATCATATTACAGATAAGGCTCCTGGTACTTGAGACTTGATGAAGTCTTGGAAGATGGAGGGAAAGTGGACTATGAAGGACATTTGGTCCTCAGGGCACATTTTTGTATGTATGAGGGCATAAGCCCTAAGACATGTGTATCTACTTGTAGAAATCTTTCATAGTATGAAAACAATGGGTAAGACCCTAAAATTGTAATGAACATGAAGTTATGATGTTTCAAATTTTAAGTATATCTGTATGTATGGAGGATTGTATATTTTAAATGATGTATAAGTGTTTAGTTGAATTAAAAAGATGTATTTTGGTTGCTAATTTGAGAAATGATGGATTGTGTTGTGAAATATTAGGTGAAAAAGACTTAGAAAACAAAGGAATTTATATTAAAATTTTATGAAATTAAAAGGTTAGTTAGGTGTGTAAAACATCCTAAATATAGATAAAAAAAAGTGCCAAAATGGGGGGTTAAAAACCTTGAAACATAGGCTAAAATGGGAAAAAGTAGCTTGCAATACTTTAGAAAAACACAGAAAATTAGCGGCTGGACAGAGAAATTTAGTTGTAGTAAATACACTGTAGCTACAATGATTCTGCAAGAAAACAGCACAACCAGTCCAGCCCCCTGCCGTGCACTGTGTGCCCCGTGCACTTGCCGCGTGCGCCGCACGCCCTGCTGCCTGCCCCGCGCACCCATGCAGCGCGCACCTGCGCACCCACGGCGCCCCTTTGCACGCCCAGCCTGACACCCCCCTAACACTTGCCTTTGGCCATCTTTTTAGGTCATGTTTGGCCATCATTTTGGGCCATGTTTGGCCAATCTTTGGGCCATGGTTGGCCACCCTTTTGGACATTTTTTGTCACTCTTTTGGGCCATGTTTGGCCACTCTTTTGGGCTATGTTTGGCCACCCTATTGGGCCATTTTTGGCCACTTCCTTAGACTACCTTGGGTGAAATTTTTGACCTATTCTTGGCCTATGTTTTAGGGCACTTGGGAACCATTTGGGCCATTGTTCCAAGGTACATTTAGAGACATTTTGTATCTATTTTGGAGGCCATTTTTTAACATGACTTAGACTAATTTTGAATATTGGTTGGGGGAGATATTTGATTGACATTAGAAGACCATTTTGGTTAAGTCTAGTAGCAAGTTTTCATTTTTAATTTTGGGGAAACATAGAGGAATGAACTTATAATTAACTAAATCCATCTTAATGACCTCTCATTTATTTTTCTTATTTCATTTCACTCACTCCCTGGGTTTATGAAAATCCGGGGAGTGACACAGGTCATTTGAACCCTAACTGGTAGGTAATTTGACTAATCATCTTGCTCAAATATATTAAAATAGACCTTTTTTAAGTCATTTGGTTATCATGCTTATACTTGTTCAAGTCCTGTAATGGGATTAATTGAAATTAGCTATCAATAAGCCCACTGTTCTAGAATTAATCTATTAACAAGATACACTTATATAAATGTGGTAAAATATTCAGAATTTGTTCTAATATAATCTTCTAAGTCCAATATACATATACTGTTGTAACCATGATCAAGAAGGGTAAAGACACCCTTTATACAAATGAATAAAATACATCAAATATAAAACCATACAATGCGTAGGTCTCTGTCTACCACAAACTGCTCCCGTAGTTGTCATCTATATCTCTTGTACTTGCCATTCCCATGAATATCAAGGGTGAGCCATAACAGTTAGTCGGGTTTCTCAAAACACATAAGCATACAATGTGCAAAAATTAATACAAGTCCTATCTAGGCAACCATAGTGTCCATCATGCAACACGTGCATACATCAAACATCATAAAATAATCCACAAATACAAATACACTTATCAACAAGCTAAGGTATAATTCAATGATGTATAACAATAGTAAAATGAATAATATAGCATATACCTAAATGCGTAATGTATTTAAGCATACCTGCCTTGCAATGCACTGTGATTTTTTATTCAAAGCAACATTAATAATGAAATATACAACATGTGTAGTCCACATTACAATCCACATCATCAATAGGTGTATCATCCAATAATGCATTCAATGCAACACACTCATGCCTTATGCATGTACCCTTTCATGAATATGATATGCTATGCTCGATGATTTAACTCTAACACATTAACAAAATAACGAACTTCAATGAGTCTAGATGATTTACAAGTTACTAGCCCGAAGGAAACAAATGACCCCCATACGGCTTTGTGGCTCGCAATCAAAGGGAGATAATCCCCATCAAAAGAAGCCCATGTATTAGAAGGGCTTGCTCCCTTTCTTAAGAATTAGTTCGAATGTATATTGCATACTATGTTACTTTCCAATAAAAACTTCTACACCTAAACCCTTTAGGCCATAAAGTATTGGAATTTGTGTCTTTACCTAAATATGGACATATCGACTCATGAGACCTTACCATGCCAAATGTATTTATTAGTGTCTAGGTCTCATAGGGATGTAATCACACAATTCTTATGTACCCAATCCATCATATATGTCCATATTATAGCCTATATTCATCATTAATACCATCTTCTTAACCCAACATCTATGTAATGTGTAATGCATAATATCTGTATACATAAAACTCATATGCACAATCAAATATCCATTCACAACATCCCACAAGATTTATCATTAAACACCAGGAACCATCAGCATCATGTCATCTACCAGAATCCAAGTGTGATCGTATATACTCATATCACATCCATAGTATATATATAACTAGAAATAGACATAACAGAATTGCAAACAGGTCAAATTGTGAAAATCTAATAGTAAGTATGCAATACAACCAATCGATTCACAATTATAATCCTAGTCGTCACCACACTATAATGAAATATTACTTATGTTCTTCATGCTCAGTATTGGATATCTTATGAGTTCATAATTTAACTTCATTGGGCTATGACCTTTACTACTTAAGTTTCATGTCAGTTCTAGGAGTTCTATAGGGTTAATTGTACCTTAACCTATGCATAGAGTATCTATTTGCCCAAACGAATGCTAAAAATGAGTTCCAATACCTCAAAAACTCTAAAGATGTCCTATCCTAAAGATTTTATTATTTTTAGATGTCTTTTAAGCCCATAAGGGAATTTTTTGTAATATTATTAACAATGGGTTCACGTTTATCGAGGTCTCGTGTCACCAAATAGACCTTGAAAACGGATCCTAAAAGTTAAAAGCCCTAAGGTAGCTCTCTTTGTATTTTATATTCTCTTTTTGATACATGTTCTATGCCTAAGGACATTATCATAAATGTATACATTCATATAGGACCAATCTTCTGTCCTAATTTGTTCAAGTCTGACATCAAATTTGAATTCAAGGCGTCCATAAACCTTGGACACGTTTTTTTTATGAATTTTTGTCTATATTTTATTCACTATTTTCAAGGTTAGGGGCATTTTTATCATTTTAATAGATATGTGGAACCCACCTCGGGTCCTTGGATATCCAAACATGCCTCAATCAGTGTAATTTACCTTTTTTTTTTTATTTGAACCTCTCTTTATATATGAAAATTAGAGGAAGAAAATTTTATTAATGTTTGTGTAATTTGTATTAAGAATAGTTTCCATGAGGGGGAACTATTCAAAACAGCTAAGTTTGCCATATGTATTTTAAAAATTCTTTGTCTAGAGAACAATGATTACACTGTCCAAGTTTTTTTTTTTTTGTTTAAGCCTTTCTTTATTTGTGAAAATTGGAGGAAGAAAATTGAATTAACATTTGTGTAATTTGTAGCACGCATACTTCCTATGAGATGGAGAATTATTCAAAAATGCTAATGTTTCCATTATCTATACTGTAAAATCTCTCTTTCCAGAGATCAATGATATCAATGATTGCACTGTCCAAGTTTTTTTTTTTTGAACCTTTCTTTACTTTTGGAAATTGATGGAAGAAATTGGATTAATATTATTAAGGGGGCATGTACCCTTCTCAAATTTTCATTTATATGGGAAATATATATATATATATATATATATATTAAACTATAGAGTCAACTCTCAACACTACCGTAATATATATTGTTGGTGGATGACTGGTATAGTTACTTTGATAGAAATTAATTTCATTTAATTCTATTATGGGACTTGAACAAGTCTAATCAGGGAACCAAATCGAAATCGATTAAAGGAAAACCAATTAAAGAAATTATTTTAAAAAAAAATGGCATGTATTTTATATACTTGACTAAGATGGTTAGTCCTATTAACCACCTTATCGAGGTCCAATGACCCCTTAGTTCGGCCTTGCGAGTTAGGGGTGCGACATAAAATGGCTTCATAGAGGGATCTTGAATACCCCCCCCCCCCAAAAAAAAAACGACGTAGTTACTATAGCCACAAACCCCTAAAGTTGAAAATGGTTCTTTGTTGCATTTTTCCATCCGTTCCTCTATCTAGTTACTCGATCCTAAACACTAAGTGGGGTCTTTCTACGTTAAGTTTGTGGATACAAATTATCAAAACACCCAAAAATCAAGTGATGTAGATCACATTATAGTCATAGCACAATGTTTGTTTTCCTTCTTTTCTAGCCTCCATTTAACCTTTTTTTATCATTATGATTAGTTAGTAACCAATCAAGGTAAATATATACACCATACACTCCATTTTACTTGCAAAATCATGAGTAGCAATGGTTATGATCATGGTATTTTCATCATTATTCTTAGTTGTTTCTTCACCTAGTCTACTTGGACATTATAGTAGAGTATACTAGACATCAAATCGAGTTCTAGAATAAAGTGAAACACCATAATTTATCTTATTTAAAAGGCACCCAGATTTGGTCTTCATGGCTACCATATGCATTCATATACGTACACTTATTCACACCTACACACATTATATCATTCATCTTTGATGTCTAGAGATCAAGTGTAACCAAAGACAGCATTTAAGATTAAGGTAGTAGGCCCACCATAGCTATCACACTCTTCTTGAGAAAACTCAAAAAACTCATATGCATACATGTAGGTATATCAACTGAGAGAGGGGAAGAATAACATGCTCAATTCAACCTTCTAGAACGAGAGACCCAGAAGTGGGTCTCCAAAACCATGCACCATACCAATAAGTACATATATATATATATATATATATATCTACTTACATGCACTTATAGAAAGCATGTTTATACTAACACACAGAAGTCTACAAATATATTTTACATACATAATCTTGCATTTTAGACTATATGAGAGGTCTAAGAGCCCTTACCTTATCTCTTTTAAGCCCCATTGTAAAGAGAAGTTAGAAAGTGAAAACTTTAAACTGAACTTCCATGACTATCATTCATTGGTTCACTCCTTCCATGGCTTCTCTCCTTACTCCATTTAGTGCCTTCATAGTGAGTTTCACACATTCACACCTCCAAGCACCCTTACGGTTACACACATTTCTCTTACATACACATATACACCATATTTACATCCTTACTATTTTTAGAAGAGGGAAAGAGAAGTTTTTTTTTTTAAATAGTGGAGATGGAGCAGGTCTGCCACCAAAGGAAAATGTGAGAAGAGGTGGGTGTCTCTCACCTCTTGTCATACACAGCACCCAATCTGCACACACCGAGTTATGGTGTAGTTATATACACCCCAACATCTCTCACCAAGATGCAATTTCAACCAATAGAGAATTTCCACTTGTCATTACCTAAAAAGACACACAAAGCTTCTCTAAGATGCTTTGCATGCAAACTAATTATCCACACGTGTGCACAAACACCTAAAAATGGACTGTATCGAAATCATCCCAAAATTGGCAGGGTAGCTGATTTTGACACGTAACTTTCAAATACATGGTCCATTTTTCTAAATTCAAGCATTAAAATTTATCAATTTATCTGTATTTCAAATTTGACTATATGACTCGGAGGCCCACACTAGTCCTAAATAATTTACTAAAATTATATTTTAGATTCGCATATCATATTTATGATTATTAAATTAATTTCATAATATATTTAACTCATTATCATTTAATTAATTATCTATTATCAAATTAGACTAGAAAATTATCAAAATACCCGTTTGATAATTTTTCAGGTCGTTACTCATTACCTTTCTCTACTTTTTATTACGGTAAATTTATTTTCTCTCTCCTATTTTTCAAATCTCTCTCTTTTTCTCTCACTCTCTCTACCAAAATGGTAAATATATGTGTTCAAATATGTCTATATCCAAGTATGTGTATGTATGGATGTATATGGAAAGAAAATGGGCGAAGTCAAGTGTGTGAGGGGGAACGTGTTGCGTGTGTGTGTGTGTTGTGAGCTCCTCGTAAAGAGTTTGTGGCCATGAAAGAGCATAGAAGTGGCAGCCATTGAAAAAAAGTGGAGTTATCTCTCTTTAATTTCTCTATCTACACACATGGTGGTTGGATTATAATTGATTAAAAACTTGGTTTCAAGCTTCATAGATGAAGATAGATACATAATAAAGGTTGAGGCAACAGCTAGGCAACCATGGGTAACTTGCTCAAACTTTCTCTCTTTAGACCAATCGTTTTATCTCTAAACATGTAGGCCACGAGGTAGGGGCTCTATGAACCTATCATTTAGTCCAAACTAAAAACTTGTATAGATATATGTGTGTTTATTTGCATCTCTATGTGTGTTTACAAGACATGTATATATATATATATAAGTTGTAGAGAGAACTTGGTCTAGGTTCTCTTAAATTAAAATATAACGATATAGATGATTTCATGAGACATATATATATATATATATAGGTTGTGTGTGTTGTATTGTGTGTGTACATGAATATATATATATATATATATATATATGTATCGACATGCATGGAAAGACTTTACCCTATCTATTGTTTGGACTCTCTTCTCTAAATTGATGTCTTAGAATTGGAAATAGGGTGCTTTGTATCATGGATACGTGTGTGGGTGAGTTTCAGGATTGATATATGAATATATATATATATATATATTTGTGTGTGTGTGTCACGATCTGTGTGTTACGATAGGTGGAAACCAAATTTGGGTTTTAAATTTTAGGGTTGTTTTAATCACTATAATGTATTAAGGACGATTATAGATAACATTAAATGGTATTTTGAGGTGTTTGATAGATGAGAAAGGCTAAGAAATCGCAAAAAAAAAAAAAAAAAAAAAAATGAGTAGGAAAAATTAGGGTTTTCATAGTAAAAAAATGGGAAGATAATTATAATACCCTGACCCAGGTTAGTACATAAACCGAGGTAGATCGGGTCGAATAGTGTACTATCAGTTGTAAACTGAGCTGTTCAAGCTTTATATCATGATATCATATGTACTGAACGATTTTGGAATGTGAATAGTTTCAATTGTACAGTCAATTTCGAGCGACCCAAAACTAGAGTATCGTAATACGTGTACGCACGCAAACCCTTGCATGTGTACGTATGCATATATATGTGCACCTCTAAATATTAGTGTATGTAGGTATATATAAAAATTAATATATATATATATGTATATATGTATTTAAATGAAATACAAAGGGAGGGAGAGTGTGCAGTATGCCATGTGGGTACAATCCAGTGTGTGTTTGTGTCGACAGTAGGTGGAAAAAATGTGTGTGGTGTGTGTAACATATAATATATATATATATATATATATATGAAAATATCTACCTTAAACAAAGAAAAGAAAGAAAATATTAGAGAAAAATAGTTAAAGAAAGGGGCTTGAAAGGAGGGAAGAGAGAGAGAGAGAATAGAGAGAGCGACTGAGAGGGGCGGTGAGAATATCTTTATATATATATATATATATACGTGTGAGTTGGTAGAGAAAATAGAAAAGAAAAGAGAAAAATGGAGAAACCGAGAGCACTTGAGGAGTTCAGAAGGCTTAGAAGTGGAGAACAGAAGTGGGAATTCAAGGGAGAAGTGAGAAAATTCAGAAAAGGTATGTAAGCTTGATTTCTGTTTTTAAAGTTTTTAAGCATAAAGTATAGATTAGATAGTAGGTTTATAATAAGTATGAAAAATGGTTTAAATTGCAACTTGAATTGAGTTAAATGGTCAAAAAATGAAAGAGTTAGAAACAGTTGCAGGTTCTAGGAATAAATTGGATTTTTGATATTTTATGTGTTAAACTTAAAATAAATAATGGGAAATTGTTGAGATGAGTTACAGAAAAATATTTGAACAAGTTTAGAGTTAAAACAATGAAGGAAAAGGCTCAAAATTGAAAAGTTTCAATTGATCGGAGCTTCGGTTTCCCTTAAATTCGAGTAGATCTAGTGAATCAATTTAAAAACTAAAGGTAGGAATGAAAAGCTTATGAAAAACTGAAGCAAACTTAATTTTAAACAAGTTAAAAATCGATCAAAAATTTCTCACCGTCGCCGGAGATGGCGACGGAACCCTAACTAACCTTTACCGAAAAACCGAAGGTGATGATGAATAGTGGGCCTTGCTACAGTGTCGTTTGGAGTTTTAAAAGGGTGATACTGTGTCGTTTGGAATGAAGGGTTTTAAAATTTAAGTTAGAATTTGGTCTGTTTGGTAATTAGGCTAAGGAATTAAATTAATTATACGGAACAGGAATGGGATAGCCTATCCCTGATTTGGCTTGTATATTAAATTAATTTAATAATAAGAAAATAATACGAAGCCCAAATTAAACAAGTAAATAATGTATTTTGACTATCTCGGGTATTCTGCAAGCAATGATAAGGTCCGTTTTACAAGACAAAACTCTACAAAATAAAAGACACGTAAAAGTATAAAATGACCATTTTGCCTTTTTTAATACAGATGTCCGAATTGAGTTCCGCGAAATCCTAAACTGACTTTCTTTGACGTTCTGGATTCAATAGTAGAGTCTATTTTAGTAAAAGAGAAACTTATAGCATAGAGGCATCAAATTTGATGAATAGCATAGATTATGAAAAGGTAAACTAAGATATACTATCTATTGATGAATAGGTATTTCAAAGAGAAAGGAACAGTGACTTGATTTTATTTGGGAAAGAAAGGAAATGGTTTTAAGAGGTAAGTAAATGTCTGATCTATGCATGTGTTACATTCCCAGCCATATCAAATAATTCTTTTATATATTATCTATTGTATTCCATACTTGCTAGAACATTTATTGAGTCCACATTGATATTGCTTTATCTTGTGGAAAGTGTTATTGACTGTTATATATCTTGATCATGATTTCTATACACTCTGTACATAGGCCCGAGGGGCAAGACTTATGATCTCAATAGCCCAACTTACATTGGCCTATTAAGGCGACAGTTTCATTCTCGTTGTTGAGAACAGTGTTATTGCATTTAATTTTTATGAGATTTAGCATGATCTCGATATATTATATTGTAGCCAGATTTGTGCTCAGTCACAACTCCATCTGATGCTTACTAGACTTACGGGTCGAAAAAGGGAATCCAAAGTGGCAATTAAAATGGCATTTAAAGTGGGATCTGTGAGGTCGAGTACTAAATCGACGGGTTAAGTGCTAGGCTAAGAGATTAAGGAAAAAGGGAACAAAATGAGCTTAGGGGGTATGCCGGGTCCTGAGTTAAAGTGCATCCACTTTTATTGTTGTCAGTATCTATTATTAATTTTCATAGCTTAATCATATTATTTCATTATGAATGATCATGAGATTCCACAGCTTTTTATTGAGTGTATACAATTTATACTTGAGACAGCTCATGACTGTAGCAATATGATAATGTTAGCAGAACAAATTTCATTGTTTTATCATTTGAGTTCCTATCATCTGATATTGAGTTCTATATTTCTTGACTGGCTAGTGTATTGCATTATCCTAGTTCTTTATGGATTATGTTTTTCTATATTAACCTGTACACATGGCAGAGTAAAGGAGGATTACTTACTAAGTTTTCATAGCTTATACAGATACTACTTTGACTATTTCAGGCACAGATATCGAGAACAAATAGTAGAGCCTGATAGCTAGAGGTGGACATTACTTTTGAAGTTACAGTGTAATATTTAGTACAAGTCTTGTAGCTCTCCCATGTCATCCACGTCTTAGGGATGAACAGCTTTTAAGAATTTTGTATTCTGCATTTTGATAATCTTATATATATCAAATGCATCTTTTATTTATTTATTGTTAAGTCTTCTGTTATTTAGTTGTTACATGTTAGCAACACTGATTATGTAGCAAATTGATAGACCCGGTTCGGCAACAGCATTGGACCGAGGTTCGTGATTCGAGATCCACATAGGATGGGTTTCAGGTCGTGACAATGACACTATTCATCAACTCTTTAAGTTTAGCTAGTTGACTCAGTTAACTCGATCAATGGTCAACGGTTTATCAGGTTGGCCAAATGGGTTCTCGGGTCGGGTTATGGTTGTCGGGTCACGGGTCATGGCTTTGGGTTATGGACTTGGGTCCGACCTTGGTCCTATTGGTATAAGCCACTAGTCTTGGGCTTTTTGCATAAGTTGGGCTTGGCCCAAGTCTATTTATTAAAAGGTCCAAGGACTTGTTTGGTTGTAAGATTTAAATCAAATTAATTTAAGAAATTAAATTGGGATGAAGCTATCCCTAACCGGATTTATTTGAAATTAGATTAATAGGGTTGTTTCATAACAAAGACAAGAAATTGGATTTCTAATAATTACATAAGGGTTAGTAAGTCTTGATAAATTAACAATTGGTGGATAATTTTTCGCATAATTAGAAAAAGGCCAACTAGTATATAAAATTGAATTTAAAGCCAACTAAAATGTAGAAATGGGTATACTCAAAATTTTGTACGATCTGGACTCAAATACGAGATACGTTTGGACATCTGGAGACCCAAGGATGGTCCCACCTAATTTTTTAAAATGATGAAAACACCCGTAATGTTAAATATGGCAACTAAAATGCTAATTAAATTTCAAAAAGAATGAGTCCAAAATTTTTAGACCTCTTAAATTCAAATAAGATGTCATTAAATTTAACGAATTGAGACACAGGGTTAGTTCCTCATGAAAATATAAAATTACAATGATGCCCCTAGGCATTGAAAACTTAAAAAAAGAAATGAAATACAATGAGGCTACCTTATTATTTCTAGCTTTTCTAGATTTGTTTTCAATGTCCATTTGACGAGATTATGTCTTGACAAGTGTGAAACTAGTATCAGTAAAACCTTTAGGGTTTTAGAAGATATAAAAGATACCAAATCATTAGGATAGGACCACTTTAGATTTTTTGAGGTCCAAAACTCATTTTTAGCATTTGTTTGGGCAAACGGATATACAACGTGTGGGTAAGGGCATGTTTGGCCCTAAGGAATTTATAAAACTTAATAAGAAACATGACTAATGAAGGTCAGGGTGGCCAAAAGAATAGTAATAAGACTTCTAAACTTGAAATAAAATACAGAGAGGATAGCTTGATTAAGAAATTGGAGTTTAATGCTTGCATAAGATATCTAATGATTACTTAATTGACGAATTGGGGATGAAATGATAATTTTAAGCCAAAAACAAGTAAAATAAATCATTAGAATACACTAATAGTTAGAATATATGTAGGAGATTATATTCCCTTATACTTGAGAACATAGATGACACCTACTATTAGGTACTTTGGTATGACTGATTATACATATATTATACTTGTGATATGTCTATATAAATACAGTTGATAGGATATGAGTACATGAGTGGACATATATGATAGTAATTTGGAATTCGGGTAGATGACATGATACCGGTAAATTCTAATATTATATGTCTGATTCCGTGGGATGTGAATGAATTTTGTTGTACATATAAGTCGTAATCATATTGTTATTAGGACATTGCATTGCATACGACATGGATAGAATAGGAATTGTACATTGTGTATTGATATTGATATTATGGATATACGGAGATGCACGTATTGTGACCGGCACATTGGCATAGCATGGTAGGCATTATGCATTCAATTTAACTGTTGAGAGAGGGTTTGAGCCTTTCTAATACCCAAGTTTCAGCTTAGCTTTTGAGACAAGGTCTAAGGCCTTTCTAATACCCAGGTTTCCTTATTAGGGATAGTGTCTCCCTTTGGTTGTAAGCCCTAAACCCACTAGGCAGTTGTTTGTTTTTATTGGGCCAGTAACTTGTAAAGCACCTAGACTCGCCGAGATCTAAAAATTTTGATTAAAATGTTTGTATTAAATCATGAAGCATATCATATAACATTCATAAAAGTGTACATGAATGGAGCATCGGTGCATTACATTGAATGCATGGATGGATGATGTGTTTATTGATTATGTGAATTGTGTTGTAAATTGCACATTTTGGATGTTTTCATGTTGATGTTTCCTTAAACAATAACTAGAGGTGCATTGTGGGGTAGGTATTACATTGTATGTTTGAATATATATGATATAAATCATTGTGTTGTTGTTATACAGTGTTTGATTATATTTTAGTATTTTGATGCTCTTATTTATGTATGTATCCATGATTAGCTTATGATGATTGTTGTATGCATTACATTGAATGCATGGATGGATGATGTGTTTATTGATTATGTGAATTGTGTTGTAAATTGCACATTTTGGATGTTTTCATGTTGATGTTGCCTTAAACAATAACTAGAGGTGCATTGTAGGCTAGGTATTACATTGTATGTTTGAATATATATGATATAAATCATTGTGTTGTTGTTATACAGTGTTTGATTATATTTTAGTATTTTGATGCTCTTATTTATGTATGTATCCATGATTAGCTTATGATGATTGTTGTATGCATTCGTTTCATGTTGGATACTAGGGATTGGCCAGATACGACATTAATCTTTCTCATGTTACGTGCTTGTATGTTTTGAAAAACCCTACTAAACGTTATGGCTCACCCCTGCTATTTACTGGAATGGTATGTATAGGAGAAATAAATGACAGTTGCATGATCAGCCCCAAACAAAAGAAAAAAGATAGATTTAGATATTATATTACAATATATTTGAATAGTTACAAATGTACGAGGGTGCTTGTACCCTCACTAATTATGTATGTTTATTAAACTCAGGATTGTATTATTACTAGTTATTGTATTATTACTAGTTAGAGTTAGCTCTGAATACTAAGATGTTATTGTAAATATGTATCATGTTGATTTATAGTTACTGTATAATTGAGCCTAATGAAAGATAAATGTAATTAATCTTGTTACGGAACTTGAACAAATAAAAGTATAATAACAAAATAATTTTAATTGAAGGAATTGATTAATTTAAATGGAATTGCATAGATGGACTTAATGGATTACCTTCCAGTTAGGGTCCCAATGACCCTAGCGTCATTGCTCCCGGGTTAGGTTCGTGACAAATAATGGCTAATTTTACAGCTCTCTTTGCGTATTAAAGGTTAGGCATCAACTAGATTTCAAATAGAGCTTTAAATACTAATTCATTTTGTCTTACAAATATATATGACTCTGCCAAAAGAATCTATTAAACATTTATTGAGAATTAAGCCCTAGTGAGTGATCATTAAGTTATTGGTTGATCAATTATTAGCATAATTCTAAAGTAAACTTTATTATGTAAATCAGATTCATTGAGGTGTCGTTTGATTGTGTTTTTACTTTTTAATATAAAAGAGGATTGTAAAGGTTATTTTCACCTAAAAGAATATTGTAAAAGTGTGTAGATGCCATTGTGAGAGTCGTGAGCTCTTAGTTGTAAAATGTTTGTTTTTCACTTGCTAAAGAGAGCGTGGTTCTAGTTGGATAGATAGTGGTGCCACTTGATTCAAGTTGCCCCCTCTTAAATGATTCTAGAATCCATGTTGGAAAATCTCAAAGTGGAATACTTGAGACGTGGACTTAGGTAGGGAGACTAAACCATGTAAAAATACAATGTTCATCTCTTACTACTTTACATTGATGTTCATTTATTGTTAAGTATGTTTATTGAGTTGATAAGATGGAGACATGATACATCTATCTTTGTTGTGAGATACATTACATCATTTGGGGCTTTGTACCTTAACATACTTATATGAAAATTTGTTGACATGTCGATTGGGTCACATGTCATATAGGCCTTGGCATTGAGGCTCAACATATGTTAAAGCATTACAGATGCCCTAATAAATGGTCAAGCCAATTAGTTAATGGTTGATCACATCAGTTTTAGGAACATACTATTATAAGCCATTGTTGAATGAATGATATAATGACTTAAGGAATGGACTTCAATAATTAATAGTATGTTATTGCAAGGCCATTATAAAAAATATAAAATATAAAAAAAAAACTCTATATGACCAACAATAAAACAAATATATGGAAGCCATTATGCTTCAATAATTAACACTATGTTATTGCAAGGCCATTAAAAAGAGTTATCAATATAAAAAAAAAAAAATACTATATGACCCATAATAAAATAGATATATGAAACACGTTTCCAAGTGATTCAGGAGAGTGCAAACCCATTATGACATATGAAAATTATATACATACAACACCATTGATATTATGAATTTTGTTTCATCAATAATTTTCTTGTTTTTTTTGTATATCATAATTTTAAAATAACTTAGCTATTATATTCTATTTTTTATAGTTCTTTTCATTATCTTGTAAGTTAAGAACTTTTAACTAATGTTATAAATTGATAAATAGTTAGCTTTATTTAATATATCTATTTATTATTTCTTAATCATAATATTGATGGTCAAATTATTAACTCTGCCTCTGTTGAACATAATGTCGTATCATTACACAGCCAGTCCCAAGATCAGATAAATTAAGAGAGTTGCGTTATGTCACGCCCCGGATTCCCGCGAACCCGAGGCGTGACTGGCGAGACAGAAATAAAATAAAATAAAGGACAATTTAAACAAATCTAACCAGACATGCTTTCATTCCCATCAATACATAAAAATAATATAAAGTACATCCCACCAATACAGTGTTTACAGGTCATTTGGGCTTAAGCCCTTACATCTCAAACTATGCCCCAAGGGCCAAAAATACTCTAAGTACATTCTTTCACTAAGATACCACTGAATCTCATGTAGCTGAAGCGTAATTTGAAATGTTATCCCACGAATGGGTCAGCTCAACTGCTGGTATAATATAATGCTAATGCAAGAAACAAAATTAAGCCGTGGCATGTGCAAGTGTACATTTATCTCTACATGTCATCCGATATCATCAATGCAATACATGATCAATATGCATGACGCACACATACAAACTCTATGCCACACATGTCTCGTCTTACGGTCCTTCCCCGATAGCCTGAGTACTATGTTTCACTTTACGGTCCGTCCCCGCTGGCGTGAGAGCCATGGCCAATTTTGGGTTTTTCACCACAGGATCTACACCCTCATAATGCATAGCATCACGTGCTCAACTCACACCATGCTTTCAAGGAATCACACTATGCCAATATGCCCTGATTCCACCATGCAATGATGTGATCTTAACAAAACCATTTATCAACACATGAAGCATGCTTTGAATTATGCATATTTTACTTAAAGCAATAATGACATTAAATCACACAGCTCAGTCCACAAGTCCACATATCATGAACAATCCACTTAATCACATGCTGGTTTTCACATTCATTATCTTAACAATTCCATAAATCACACACAATAACAACTCATGTAACATACATATAGTCATGGCCCACATCTATCATTCAACCAAACATTCAGAAAGATAACAAGAAACGCATAGGCATAGAACCAATCAAACAACATAGAAATTACTCCTAACTCAATTCTATTTCATACGTAGCAAAATATCATACTTGATGGGTTGGGCTCAACCCTAAGAATTCGTACTCGTAGCGTAGCGGAACTAACAGTAAGAATGCAAAAGGTCAAACCACCTTCTCCTTGCCTTTCGGTGTCCCTAAAATCATAAAATGTAATTTAGTCTATTGCCACTTAAATTATGATATTCATCAAATTTTATGTCTTTATTTTATTGGTTTCTACCTTGCTAAAATAAATTCTACCATTGGGTCCAGAACGTCGAAGAAAATAGGTTTAGGCTTTCGCAGAATTCAATTTGGACTTCTGTACTAAAAAGGGCAAAACGGTCATTCTGCACTTCACGGGTTTCTAATTCTCGAGGCACCTTCTTGCAAATTGGACTCCACGGTTGAGTCCAGAATGCTCGAAATAATAAAGTTTCACTATTGGTTTACTTAAATCAGAGTTCGTTTGACTAGTCTTTGAATCAGGGGTATTTTGGTAATTTTTAATGGTCTTACGAGTCTTCTAATTTTTGGGACCTTGTCTCGTGAAACGGACCTCACCGTTGGGTTCAGAAGGTCCGAGACATGAAGAAAACACTAATGGTTCATTTAATTTGGACTCCGGGGCATTTCGTCATATTTAATTTAATTAAGTTAATTAATTAAATTAAATTATTAAATATACAATATATATATATATTTTGCGCAAACTGGTTGGCAAGAATTGGATGCCACACTGGCCGTGTGTCATCCCCCCCTTCCATACCATCCCTGGTTCGAGTCCCCAACGCCTCTGTGGGCACTCCCCATCTCCCATTTTTTTTTGAATCCTTTTTCTTTTTATTTCTTAAGTGGCCCAGTCCATTTGAGGCCCAATGGCTTATAGAGGAAAACAGGCCCAAGGTCCCTTAAAAATTAAATAGGCCCAAAGATTTAAAATTAAAACAAGCCCAATCTTAAAATCAAAACAACCCAACACTTTTAACTAAAACAGGCCCAACACCAAGAGAACCCAATGACCATTAATTCAAACAGGCCCAAGACTTGAACAGTCCGAAAGGTTTTTAATTAAGACAACCCAATGGTTTAAAGAGGAGAGGCCCAAACCAGTGGCCCAGCCCTAGCGCTTTCATCCCCAACACCCCCGACCTTCCGACCAGTAGCCATCATCGTCTCCGGCCACGTCGCCGGAGACTACTATCACCCCCTCATTTTCTCCTTGTTTCACGTCCGTTTTTCACGATCTTCACACCTAGCCTCTTCCAGGAACCTCAAGGATTCCATTGGGACCGTCCTTAGACCTTAGACGTTACCATCCCGAGACCACCATGCCGTTTTTCGGCCGCGCAACCCAGATCCCAGCCGATTGATATCTCCCATTTTGGTGACCATTTTCCCACTGTTTTGACCCCGGTGTTCTTCTATTTAATTTCTGCACCAAAGGGGATTAGTTCCCCATTGTTTGTTTTGGGTTCTAACACACGAAATACATGGACAGCCTATTATCACCCTAACCTGCAACTATCAATATTTCCATGGTCTCTTGACCATTTTGGCTCATTTAAATTGCTAAATGTTCTAGTTTTTCCCTACTGTTCAACCATATAAGTGGTTTTGAGCTTCTATGAGTTTTCACAAAAAAATTCATTTTCTCTTAGGTTTCGAGTCCATGGAGATCCTAGGGTTCCTTGTACCAAAAGCTATGTTTTCTCCTCATTTTATTCTATCTTTCAACATACTCTACATGCATACAATTATCAGACTCTAAAACAGTTTGTATTGACAGAAAGTTTAGAGAGAGAATTGTTTTACCTTCTTGGTTTCTCTCTCCTCTTCTAACCCTCCTTCCTCCTCTTGGCTTCCAACTCTTTGAACTCTTTTGAATCTCTCTCTGAACTTCTTCAGTTCCTCACCTTGCCCTCTCATTTCTGCTTTTTCTCTCTAAAATCAAGACCCAACACACACACACACACACACACACACACCTTATCCTCTCTCTCACTCTCTATATCTCTTTCTCTCTACCTATCCCTTCATAGCCCAGCTGCTACAGCCCCCTTTGGCTGACCAACCCTTTGCCATTTCTGATTTCTTTCCCCCCTTTTTCTCCTTGCATTTAATTGTTTGCTTGTATTTTGGTTTACTTATATATTATGTCACAGACACACACATAGCAGCACATTGCCACACACACACACACCAACACACACAAGCTATCACACACCTACCTTGTGTGTATATATATATATATATTTAGTTGCATGCACATACATGTAATACATGATGTCATACACACATGTGTGCATACATATATTCATTTTACTATATACATACTTACACATATCCACACACATACACATGACATAATTAAATTAAATTAAAGTAACTAAGATTTAAAGAAATTCAAACATCGCCTCATTATATAAAAAAAATTTATTCCAAAAATTTCAAACCTTTACACATTAGGTAACTGATAGCTAACATAAACTATTGTTAGAACCCACATGAACATGAATCCAAAGAATAATTGCATAAATATTAGGACATTCTCCTTAAACGACGCGTTGCATCAACTAATGGATGTTTTGAAAAATGTGCAAAGAGCGCTACATCGACACTCAGGTGCACTGAAAAGTGGGCAAAGGTTCCCACAATTTGATGGACGAGCGCAGGTAAATAAGTTAGTCCAAAATAAAAAAAAGTGAGAATAATAACAAAAATAATAAACTTATATTAGCAACTTGGTATATAAAAACATTAACAAGAAAAGGGATGCAACAAATTGATACTATGATTCGGAAAAGGGTGAATATAGCATGCTTACAAGAAACTAAATGGGTAGGAGAGAAATTTAGAAAAATTAAAAAATTCAGATATAAACTTTATTATATTGGAAAAGATCGACATAGAAATGGGGTAGGGATAACAGTAGATAAGGATATCAAAAAAGAAGTTGCAACTATGATTAGAAAAGGGAATATGATAATAGTCATAAAACTTGTTTTGGGAGATATTATAATTAATATAATTAGATCGTATGCACCTTAAATAGGATTAGGCGCACACATTAGTATAATTATAGAAAGATATAATTGAATTAATTCAAATCATACCTATAAGTGAAAAGATATTTATGAGAGGTAACTTTAATGGGCATGCAGGAAAAGATCGTAGAGGATATGAAATGGTATATGGGAGTTATAGGTTTGGAGATAAGAATGATTCTAGCAAAGTAATACTAGATTTCACAATTGCATATAATTTTATGATTACAAATACATATTTTAAAAAGAGAGATAGATATATAATCACATTTAAAAGTGAATCAAATAAAAGGAAAATAAAATTTTTTCTAACTAGAAAAATAGATCAACTATTATGCAAAGATTATAAAATTATTCTTAGAGAAAACCTAACCTCACAACATAAGTTGATGGTTTCAGAGAGAGAGAGAGAGATATATATATATATATATATATATATATATATTATAAAAGGCACATACAAAAGACAAAAATTATTAAAAAACCAAAAATTAGATAGTGGAATTTAAAAGAAGAGAAGGTAGAACAATTTGAAAAGTAAGATGCTAAAAGAAACACCATGGAACCTAGATGATGAAACTAATGTGTTAGGCTTAAAGGTTTTTAACCAATGACATCTCAATAATTTTGATGATAACAAAATATTATCCACGTGGACTAATATTTTTTTTTTTCAAGTGGCAATGCAAATAGGTTATCTAGGTCAAAGAAGAATGTTAACCAAGAAATGATAAAGTCCATTGATCAAGAAATGACAAAGTCCATTAAGTTAAAAGATTCCACTCAAAAACATGCTTCAAGGCAAGAATCAAATCAAGTGGAATGCTCTCATGATGAATCAAGCAAATGGACACACTCAAATCCAAGGATTTAAGACAAGTCAAGTGAAAACTTTTTTATTTTTCTTATTTTGGATTTTGAGTGATTTATGATTAGATTGATCATTTTTCGTAAGCTCTTATTATTTAAAATGATCAACTAAGAATTAAGCTCAAATTATTTTTCAAAACAAAACAATTGTCATAACTTAAGTTTTGAAAGATTAAAATGTTTTGATAAAAGTACATTGAAAAAAATAAGCAAAAAAACATTCAGTCCAAACCAGTTGATAGAAATGATCTTTTTGGTTATTTTTTACAATGTTTTATTTTTCAAAACTTGAAGTATAACAATGTATTGTTTTGAAAAATCATTTTATGATTGGTTCTAATTTATAATTTTAAATAATACGAGCTTACAACTAATAATTAATCTAATCCTAAATCACTTAAAACCCAAAATAAGGAAAATAAAAAGTCTTTTCTTAACTTGTCTTGATTTCTTAGGCTTGAGTGTGTCCATTTGCTTCGATCATCATTAGAGCGTTTTGCTTGATTTGATTTTGGTTTTGAAGAATGTACTTGAGTGGAGTCCTTATGCTTGATGGACTTTGTCATTCCGTAGTCAACAATTTTCTTTGACCTAAATGATCTATTTACATTATCACTAGAATAAAACAT
Source organism: Nyssa sinensis (assembly GCA_008638375.1). Classification (NCBI taxonomy): domain Eukaryota; kingdom Viridiplantae; phylum Streptophyta; class Magnoliopsida; order Cornales; family Nyssaceae; genus Nyssa; species Nyssa sinensis. Next base: position 16,031,509 of record CM018033.1, on the reverse strand, counting down.
TAGTCCGCATAGATAATGCCTTGTTATCATTAAAATTATTGAGATACCTTTAGTTGAAAACCTTTAAGGCTAACAAGATGAATGTACAGTAAGACATAAAAAGATAGAATTAGAAATGAACATATTTGTGGAATGGTAAGAGTAATATTTATAGGAGATAAACAAAAAATTAGTTAAGGGAGTATAGTCATGTAAAATGAAGACTAATAAATGTACTAACAATGAAGAGTGACATAGTTAATATTGAATGTCATATTAAGGAGAGAGGGCGACCAGAATTAACTTCAATAACAGTAGTTAAAAAAGATATGATAATGTGTGGTCTAATAAAAATAATAATCTTAGATGGAGAAAAATTATAAGAAAAAATTTGTGTAATCCATCTAAAATAATTGAAATAAGACTTTATTGAGTTGAGTCCTCTCCATTACTTCTCCCTTCAATTTCCCTCAAGGAAACCTAGATGCATGACAGATCACCTATTATTGAATTAAATTTTAACAAATATATGATGTGGCATACATCTAAGTCCATGTTGAGGAAAATTGAAATAAAAGTGTAATAGAGAGAATCTTAATCCTCATTAATTGATTGTCACATTTATAAAACATATTCGATGGTGACTCAAATTTAAATTTTAGTCAAAATTTATAAAAATTAGTTTTGACAGTTACACTAATTCATACTCAAATAAAATATTTAAATGACTATTAAAAAAATGTAAAATATAAATTCAATTTTTATTCAAATTTTAACTTAAAGTCGTGCCTAATGAAATAACAAATGTTAACCACACAGTTTAACATTATTGATTTTACCATTCCTGGTGCGGGCCGATCATAGACCAGTATGTATACATGTATATTCAACCGCAAATAGCCACCTGATCACCGACGACGTTCCGAATCAGCTAGCTCCTAACTTACAGTCTTCTTGGAGGAGAAGTGCTACATGACTTTTTAGCCCGACGTTTCGATGGCCGGCAAATGGCTGCCGGCGGCGGAACTCACCGGGAGCGGTCGGCCGGTGCTCCAACCCAGCGAGGTCGAGTGCTCTTTTCTCTCATCCGTCGACCTTAACTGCGAAGACAATACTAATTTCCCTCTATTCAAATCCGGGCTCCTCATCCTCACCACCCATCGCCTCCTCTGGCTACCCGACACCACCACCGCTGCCGCCACCAACTCTGCCGCTGCTGCTGCGGCGGCTATCCCTCTCGCCGCCGTGACCCACATATTCACCCCAAAGAAGTCGATCAAGAACATGTTCTCCTCCCCTAAGGTTCGATTCCAGGTCTCGGTGACTCCGGAAGGAAGAGTTGCTGAGAGGGGATCGAAGTCGATGGTGATTACTTTGATACTGAGAGGGAAGTCGGATCCTGATGCGTTTTTGGGCAAATTTTCGGAGGCGTGGAGGGGGAGAGCGTGGGAGAGTTCGGGTTCGGAAGCTTCCAGTACGTCCAATTCGAGGCAATTTGGGTCGACTGATGGTGGGTCGAGTGGAGGAGTAGCAGTGAGAATGCCGGTCGTTGGGGTTGCGGGGATACTGAGGAAGGAACAGGAGATGTGGGAGAGTACTGACAAGAGCTTGCAGGAGGCTTTCCAGGACTTGAATGCTCTCATGGTATGTATGCAACTATAAATCTGTATATCTATAAATGCATTGTATCTATGTATTTTTTTTTGATAAGTCATTGTCTCTAGGTATTTTATTTGGAAAATAACATGAATTTCTGTTTGGTTGCTGAGAAAATCTAGGAGAAGTCTTGGATGTTGACCTGAGAAAATAAGAACCTTAACTCTGTTGTACTGGGCCTTGTGCAATTATCTGAGCTAGCCACGAGCTATTCATTTTTAGGAAACCCAAAGAACATATAATATGAAAATACCATCCCTTTATTCTCTTAGCAATCGAAGGAGGGTGGTGGTGGTTGGTACCTTTGTTAGCTATTATGCAGTGGGCATTAATTTTTTTTTCTCTCTGTGAATGTCCTTTCTTGGGTTTCCCTTTTCTTTTTAATATTTGGTTTTTAAACTAGTAGAAGTGCAAATGAACATGAACAATGCAAACATTTTTAATTTATTTCCAAACCTCCTTTGTGTATTATTGAATTGAAATCCCTACCACTATTAAAGAGTACCAAGTATGCAAGATAAATCATTGAACAATGAAGGCAATATGACTTTATATTGAACAAAACTATTAAATAAGTTTTTTTTTTTAATTAGTAAAACCATTGCCAGCGTAAAATCTTGTGAGAACCCTTATGAACTTATGATTATAAGTAAAACTATTAATGTAAGTTACTGATATAAATTCATCAAATAAACATGTTTAGATCCCTCTTGCCCGAAAGAAATTTTTTTTTTCTCCGTAATATTCAAATGATATGATTGTCTGCTCCCACCAATATCAAAATTACTAGCGGCAATATCGAATTGGAAAATATGACACTTACATGAAGCTAGAAATATTTCATGACTTGTTAACACCAACAATGAACATTTTAAATATATATATTGCTATTGTAGTGAATTATCAGTACAGATACAGTATGCAATTTGTGTTCATGATCACCATAAGGACCAATAAATCCAATTTGTACCCCTCTTGCTGATTTTTAATCTCCTAGTAAATTTGTTGTATTTATGAAGTTGATGTGTCCTAGCTCCTAATTTGACTGGTTGTCCCTGGAAGTATAGTAGTATATCTGCATCAATAATCGATTATTGAGCATTCCATTGTCCCAAGAATAGAATATAATTTTAATTTGCTTCATGAGAATACAATACATGATTTACAAAATGGGTTTCCCCCCTTAGGCAATTTAGTTGTATTTATTTAAAATATTGCACAGGACACCTGGCCTATGGGATGCAAGTGAATATTGTGTTGACAGGGGAATATTGTGCCTATTACTTGAGACAATTGATGAACTAATTCAGCTGTGTAGTGCCTTTTGAGAGTAAAACATCAATGCCATATGCTTGAAGGAACTGCTGCAATGATGCAAAATTTTAGGTGCATCCATGTGGAGAAATTTAAAGGATAAAATTAAAGAAAATAACCTATATATTAGGTAAAGCATGATAACTACTGAAAATACTGTACTGGTCAGAATCCTTACTTTTGTAGCCATTGATTGGTTAATTGAAGCTTTGAGTACACAAGTTTTTTTCCCCTCATCTTTCCTTTTCTTCTGTTCTGCTTCTTTCCACTTGTCCCCTGTCCCCTTTTTCCTTTCTAATAACCTCTCATTGCATTCCAGAAAACTTGCATATAACTTATTTTTGTTTGATCTTGTATCTCTCATATTTTGATATAGGAAATTATTGTCCAATGTAAATTTTCAATAGTCTCTCAAAAAGGTTCGACATTTACCCTCATTTCTGGGGGATCTGGTGTTCCAAAATTTTTCTCCTTTGCACGTCTTGAGAATCTTAGTGGCTGGGTTCAGCTCTTTCGTTTTGACATTGGGGATTGATTTGCTGGTGCAGATCAATAGGGTTCATTAGTGAAGTGACACAATATTGGTACAATAGGTCTTCACTCAAATCCTATGTAGCTTGTAGGAGAGTGTTGTTGGAGGGCCTATCAAAGATAAAATATAGAGTATAGAGATTGGATAAGTGTCAACGGGAATTTTTATGGAGAGGAATGGGGGATGAGAGGAAAATCCATCTAGTATGGTGGAATAAAGTGAGATCTCTGTTAAGCAACAGATTACTCCAAAAGTTTAAGCTGTTAAAGAATGGGTCAACAATGTATATCAAGCTCTTAACACTTCCCCTCACGTGCGACTCCGGACTTGCAAGTGGAGATGCAAAGAAATCAAAGACAAATGCCAAATAGAAGAGAATGCAAATGCAAATGCAAACAATGAATAAATGCAAATAGAGAGACTTGAACCCAAGAGCCCTCACAACTAAGGCTTTGATACCATTTTAAGATTTATGTTATAGAAATTAGAGTAGAGGAAGAGAAGTAAAATAAGTGAAAGAGAGATTAAAAGGAAAAAGAAGGGTTCAGGACTTAGTATTTCCTTTAACCCTTACACATTGCATTTATATATTAATTAGAGAGAAAATACAATAACACCCTTAGAAATAATAAAAAGAAATAAAACAAACACTCTCTAATAATCTCCAATCAGTGAAGGGGTGCTAGAAATCCAAGAGTTTAGAGTTTTTATCGGACTCTTCTTGGAAAATGGCTTTAGAGATTTGCTTAAGAGCCCAATGCTTGGTGGAGGAGCGTAATTGAAGCTAAGTATGGATGTATAGAGGAGGGTTGGGGTTTGTAGAAGAGCATTAGAAGAGTGGCAGTGGACTTTATTCGGTGTATTAGTTTTGATGTAAAGAAGGGCACTAGAGTCAGCTTTTGGATTAATATGAAGGAAGGGGATGAGAAATTGAAGGGAAGTTTCACTGATTAAAAAAAAAATTGAAGGGAAAGTCTCCTGGACTTTTCCAACCGTCATCTGATAAGGAAGCGAAGGTAACAAATTGCTCGTCTATCTTAGGCAATCAGGTGGTTTGGGCTCTCCATTTTTGGTGAGAGTTCCACAATTGATCGGTTCTTCGTCTTACGGGACCAGGAGGAAAAATTCTCGGTAGTAAGTCAGACTACTCTCTCCAAGTTGTATTTCATCACATCCCTTTGCTTTTGGATAATGGAGGCATCAGGAGGGAAAGAGTCATTTATGTTTCGAGAACAAGTGGTTGAAAGTGGACGATTTTTTATTACGACTTTCCCAATAAATTCTTCATTAAGGTTGAAGACATGTGCCCTTCTTTTGTTGATTTTATTGTTAAGCTTCTCTTTGCCGTTTAAACGAACATTTGAAGGGCAAGCACTCTCAAGATTGCTCCTGGTATATGCCTGGGCAAAATGAAATATTGAAATCTGAGGGGAGCAACGATGGTGCTCTGGCGACCAACGGAGCTGATTCATATAGGGGAGAAGTCGTTTGAAATTACTGAGGAACAAAGTAGTGGGAGATGGATGACACATATCACGGAGTGGGAAATCAATGTTGTCCAATGGTGAGCTTGATGAGAGGAGAATTCTTCTAGGTATGTGGTGCCCTAGCAGAGCTGTTGAAATCGGAGTGTAGAGGAACTTTCCCAAAAGGCGTAAGATATTGCAGTATGTGGATGACGAAGGGGTCGAATGCTAGGGGAGAGTTTACGAGGCTTGAAGAAATTGTAGGCTCTCTATGCTGGAACATCTTCATTGAAGTAGACAAAGGAGGTGGAGGGAGGAGGATAGCAGAGGCCTTTTGAAAGTTAGGGAAAAGGTTGTCAGTGTTAAACATAGTGTCGGCCAGGACTTACAAGGAGGTAGTGAGGATTCATGGTTGGCCAAAATTTAGGGTGGTTGTTGCAAAGGGACAAAGAGGTGATTGGGATGCTTGGGTTGAATCGACATCTTGCAAAGATCAAGTGAAAAACTTACAATGGTGCATTGTGGGTAGGGTTGGAGAGCTGAACTCCCTAGTTCCAGAAGTTGATAAGATTCTGCAAAGGGTGAACAAGAGTTTGGGTGTGACTGCCATAGCAAAAGTTAAAGATAATGCCTTGTTTCTTTTTTAACTTTTGTCGAAGAAGGAAGCTGAACAGATCACGAAGAAGAATGATTGGTCATTTACTGGAGTTCCGGTGTATCTTGATAGGTGGAGAGCAAAGGGATGTTGTACAAAAGAAAGGGGAAAATCATGCCCTACATGGGTGCGATGTATGGGATTGCATTTGTGCTTGTGGAGTCCATAGGTGTTCCAAGCTATGAGGAATAGGTGTGTTAGATATCTCATGACGGATGAGGGTACTGCATTGAGGAAGCATCTCCGGTGAGCAAGAGTTTTGGTAAGTGCATCGATAAGCTCTATTTCGGCCACTTTTAGACTGAAAGTAGGGTACTGGAGGTTTGAAATCCCGATATGGGCAAAATTAGGACCTTGCTTTTCATTGGTAGTGGCGAAGTAAGGGAAGCCTCACTGGCCGGAGGAGGAGATTTGGGGGAAATGAGGAATGAAGGAGAGGTATGCACTTGGAGCGCGTGGCATAGAGGAGGTGATGTAGAACAAGTGGTGGACCCGCAATGACCTGAAGTGACCCGATACGACTTTTGACCTGTTTTGACCCTTTTTTTGGGATATTTTTAGTTTCCTAATTTTGTTTGGACAAGTATTACTAGATTCTTGTTCTACAAGTATAAGGAATTAGTAGTTTCTTAATCGGATTAGTAGAATGAATTAGTAGTTTCCTATTCGGATTAATACTCTTTAGTCTTATAAATATGATGTATTAGGTTATTATTATTCAGCTTTTCAATAATATATACAGTTTTGAATTTAGAGAATTCTCTCTTTTTGGGTGAGCAATTCTCATGTTACTTGTTTTCAAGGAATTCGACGTGTTCGATTCCTTTCACATTTCCATGTTGCGTTAGGAGGGGGGAAATCTGATAAGAAGTGACGTGGCACAAGGGGAGAGGAGACCTAGTCTGCTAAGGTTGGTGCCTTAAATTTCAAATTAAGGCAGGATAAGATGGTGACGTGGGGTGGGATAGAAGAAAGTTGAAGGGAGAAGAAAGTGCTGGAATGGACTGGGCCATTTGCCAAATGGCCCAATGGAGACCAGAATAGTAGAGTTGGGCGTGCCAATTTGAGAGGAACTTAAATAGAAATTGAAAGCCAAAGGACTGCTAGGCCATGCGGCACCCGGTGCGTTAGAACTGGGCCAATGATAGAGAAAGGTCTAAAGTGTCAAAAAGGTGGAACGGGTTAAGGCCCATGAGCTGGAAAGGTGGATTGGTGAGGGAATAGGCCTATTATAACCAAGGAGAGATTTTGGGCCAGTTAAAATGATTTGGGCTAGGCTCGCTCAAAGGTATAGATTCTGATTGAGCAGGATCAAGATGAGTAGGCCTATTTAGAAAAGATAGAGGTTGTCTCAAAGAAAGGCCACATGGCAGTGGTTGAAGGCCAGATGGAGAGGCAAATATTAATAGGGCAATACCGAAGAACGGGGAAGGAAATTACGGTTGAAGAAATAAGGAGAGAAACAATAGAGGAGGTGTAAGAATTGGACGTATGGGAGGACTGAGGTGTAGCTGCTCGTGAATGACTAGGTAATGATCTCTGGAACGAATGTTTTGAGGATTTTGAGACCAATGATGAGTCGATAGAAACAGGAATAGTCATTCTAGAAGCCAGAGAGGAAGGGGTGAAGGAAGTAATCCTTAGCAATTCAGGTGGAGATTGGAGAATCTCATAATAAAGAGTCTGAAAGTGCAGAAGGGGAAGGTATGCCGTTTCAATCTCTGAGTGAGAATGAACTATGATGCAGATGGGGGTGTTGGAGGATAGCGAATGCGACGAAAATCTGATTATGAGTCTGAAGGGTGAGGAGGAAGCCCCAATAATGTGTCACCCATCGCCAATATTGACCTTTCGAACAGAGCAGATTCAAGATATGCTGAGAAAGAGAACAGGAGGGTAGAAGTCTCGGATAGGGTGATGAAGAAGATCAAAGGAGTGAGTAGTTATATGGGAATCTCATACCCGCGATATGAGGAAGATCTGATGAATCTGTTCAGGAAAATAGAACAGAGAAACATGCAAAGAAGAATAGCAAGGAGGAAGAAGACATGGGAATCAGATAAAGAGCAATCTGCAAGGAAATTGCGAAGGGCTTTGAGAAATGACGGGAATTGTAGGAATGGAGGGGATGTTGAGGGATGTATGGAGTTAGTACTTTTGAATGATCAGTGAATATGAAGCTGGTTTCCTGGAATGTGGGAGGAATTAATGATCCTGGTAAGAGGATGGTGATCAAAGGATTTCTCAAGGATTGTAAATCCACTGTTGTATGTGTAACAACCGAACCGATTTTATTGGGTAAATTAACTATGACCATATAGAACTAATGAGAATTACAAGTGAAGAAACTGAAAGTAGAGTGAATCAACTTAAGGAGGAAGAAGAAGGAAAAAGGCTTGGTGTGCAAATTTGGATATTGAAAAGGCTTACGATCATGTGAATTGGAAATTTCTATTGTTTTTATTGAGGAAGATGGGCTCTGGGGAAAGATTGCGGATGTGGATAGGGACTTGTATTTCTACTGTCTCCATTTCAGTTTTGGTAAATGGCTTTATGGTGGGATTTTTTCATTCTTCTCGTGGCTTGAGACAGGGGGATCCTCTCTCCATGTTTGTCTTTATACTTGTAATGGAAACTTTAAGCAGGCCTTTGGTTCGAGCAATGAATTTTTTTTTTTTTTTTGGGGGTGGTGGGTCTCCTCAAGGGCTTTGTTGTGGAAGATGGAAGGAGAGGATGGATGGAAGTGTCATGCTTACTGTTTGCAGATGATACTATATATGATGTGGTGGGAAGACAACTTCGTTTTCTACGACGTATTTTTGTTTGTTTTAAAGCAGTCTCGGGATTAAGGATTAATTTGCATAAAAGGGAGATCATTTCGGTGGGGGAGGTAGCGGAGGTGAAAGAGTTAGCTTGGGGGATGGGATGTGCAGTGGGGTTATTCCCTACTAATCAAGGATCAAAATTTCATTTCTTTTCCATCGAAACGGCTGAAATGTTTCTATTTTTTAGGAAACCGAAACGAAATACTAATGAAATACCGAAATTCATATGTTTTCATGTAAACAAAGTTGTTTATGTAAAAACATATCGAAACAGTAGAAACATTTCTTTTGTATCAGTAATAATTCTAGAAGTTGCAAAGAGATGAAATTCATTTGCTTTTCAGATGGAGGAGATTGAAAGATTAAGACTCAAAATTATAAGAAGATATTTATTTTTTTCCTCCAAAAATAATAGACAAGGAAAACTAGAAGTTGTGGAGATAAAAGCTAGATAAATAATTTATTTTAATCCTATTTATTAATTATAATAAGCTTAAATTGCTATTTGTTTTACTTATTATTTAATATGTAACTTATGTCAAATTTTTTAATTCATTGATATTACACAATATATATCTATTATATTATATACCGATCAATAAAATATGTATCTATTATGTTATGGTATTATATTTAATTATAATAATGTCACATAATTTATAAAAAAAATATAATAATTTCATATTGGATACAAAATTAGCTCTAAATTTTTATACTAGTTTTTAATTAGTAAAAGAGTTATTTGGTATTATGAGTAATTTACATTTACTTTTTTATTTTTTTTTCAATTTCACCCTATTATCTTCTTGTGTGAATAGACATGTAACTTAAAACATTTTCAATTAATTAATTATAATATTTATTTTCACACATTCATATAGTTTACTTTATGTTTCCAAGTGTTTCTATACATTTTAATTTTTTTTATCGTTTCCATTGTGTTTGAAATGTTTCCATTTTCCGAGTGACAGAAATGATACTACGAAACAAAATTTTGATCCTTGCCTACTCCATATTTGGGGTTTCCTTTGGGGGCGCATGCAAAATTTAGGATGTGGTGATTGAGAGATTCCAAAAACAATTAACAGGCTGGAAAAGACAATATCTCTCAAAAGGGGGAGAGGTGACCCTCATCCAAAGCACTTTGGCGAATCTACCCTCATACTATATGTACACGTCCTTGTTTCCTCTCCCGACCACAATTGAAAAGAAATTGGAAAACTTATAAAGAGGTTTTTTTGTGGGAAGGAAAGGATGGTGTAAGTAAGTTCCATCTTGTCTATTGGGAAAAGACAAAATTCCTTTTGGTAAAGGGAGGTCTTGGCTTTAAAGATTTGAGAACTTTCAACTAGGCATTGATGGGAAAATGACTATGGAGGTTTCCAGAGGAACAAAATGCTTTGTGGAAAGCGGTGCTTACTACAAGTCATGGGGAGGAGAGTGGTGGTTGGTATTCGAAGGAAGTTGCAGCGCTCTATCGTTGTGGTGCTTGGAAGCCGATAAGGAAAGGGTTGGAAGAGCTCACTCAATGTAATCGTTTTAATATGGGGGAGGGTGTGAGATTGCAATTTTAGAAAGATGTTTGGTGGGGTCACTTGCCTTTAAAAGAAAGATTTCCTCACATGTTCAGCCTTGATTCGAATAAGGATGCACTAGTGAGAGAATGTGTTTCTAAGATGGGTGGAGAGTGTGTGTGGAGCCCTTTGTGGAAATCCCGGATAATTGAATGGGAATTATTTTTGAATGTGATTGTGATTTGGAGAGGATTATGGTAGGAGATTTAGGCTGATTAGGTGACATATTTTTTATTTCCTTTTTTTCCTTTGTTTCCTTTTCTCTGTTATTTCTATATTCTAATTCTCATTGTACATTATATATAGGGACATTGTATGTAACACAATTAATTCAATTAGAAGAGAAATTTATTCAGATTCCATTCATATTGTCTTCATGGTATCAGAGCAGGGATTCGAAAAACCCTAGCAAAATATGGCCGCCAGCCATGAATCTACTCAGTCGGTAACTCAGGAAGGAGAGTCAGAGACCATCACTTCCATGAGTTCGACTGTAGGAATTGAGAATCCCTCATTCCATCTCACCGTAGAAAAATTGAATGGAAAGAATTACCGAGAATGGGCCCAATCCATCAAGCTGGTTATTGACGGCAGAGGAAAACTGGGATTCCTGACAGGCGAGATCAAGCAGCCTCCCTCCAGTGATGCAACTGCTCTTTAAAAATGGCGTTCAGGGAATTCATTCATCACCTCATGCTTGATCAACTCCATGAGACCAACCATCGGAAGAACTTACATGTTCCTCCCGACTGCAAAAGACGTGTGGGATGCTGTGCGAGAGACGTACTCAGATGCCGGAGATGCATCACAGATCTTCGAACTCAAAACAAGGCTGTGGCAGTTGAAACAGGGAGATCGGGAAGTTACAGAATTCTACACCGAGATGCTGGGACTGTGGCAAGAGCTCGATCTCAGTTGCGGTGAAGACTGGGAGTGCACGGGTGACAGTGTTCGATTCCAGAAGCGGATGGAAGCTGAGAGGGTGTTCGAATTTCTGGCAGGGCTGAATCGCGAACTCGACGATGTTCGCAGCAGAGTCCTGGGTCGACGACCACTTCCCTCCATCCGTGAGGTCTTCGCTGAGGTGCGACGGGAAGAACAGAGACGGAAGGTGATGTTGAAGGAGAAAGCAGAGACAGGGATTGAGGGCTCTGCTCTTGCGAGTCGAGGAGTGGTGTTGACGGGCAGATCTGGTTCACGATCGAACCACGTCTCTGAGGGAAAAGATGGTATGTCGCGTGGATCGTCCAATGGGTCGAGACAGACCCATATGTCTGGCGGGTTGGAAGCCTTTATAAGCCGTGGGCTTCATGGGCCTTATAATGGATCCGGCCCAAATCATGGATCTGGCCCAAAACAAAATAAACGTCCTTTTTGTGAGCATTGTAAAAAATCGGGCCATTCCAAAGATACCTATTGGACCTTACATGGCAAGCCTACAGATTGGAAGCCCAGACAGCCCAGTAAATCTCATGGATACCAGGCCTCTACTGAACAACCCTTTAGTGGGGGTTTTAACCCCAAGCAACTTGAGAAACTTTATGCTCTGTTTTCGACCTTTCAAACCTCGGGTCAGTCCTCTAATCAACTGCCATCGGGTTCCTTAGCCCACAAAGGTATTTTTTTGTCGGCCCTTAGTTCCACTTTACACCACACTCCCTGGATTATTGACTCAGGTGCATCTGACCATATGACTGATGCTCATCATTTATTCACCACATATTCACCTTGTGCTGGTAATTTGAAAATAAAAATTGCAGATGGTACTTTATCCCCAGTAGCTGGCAAGGGGAGTATCCGTATCTCTGAATTTATTACTTTGGAGTCTGTACTTCATGTTCCTAATCTCTCTTGCAATTTGTTGTCTATTAGTCAGCTAACCAAACAATCCCATTGCTCAGCTATTTTTTTGTCTTCTCATTGTGTTTTTCAGGATCTATCATTGGGGAAGACGATTGGCAGTGCTAAGGAATGCGAGGGACTCTATTACTTTGATGATGTTCCCATGAATAAACAGTGTCATCCCCCTCTTTGTAATTCTGCATTTAGTCCTAGGGATAGTGATATTTTGTTATGGCATAAACGAATGGGCCACCCTAGTTTTCAATATTTAAAACAGTTGTTTCCATCACTTTGTTTGAATAAAACTCCTTTGGATTTACAATGTGAAGTTTGTAAACTCGCAAAACATCATCGTACTTGTTTTCCCGCATCTTCTTATAAACCATCACTGCCTTTTACCCTAATACACAGTGATCTTTGGGGCCCTTCACGAATACCTAATCGGACCCACAAAAAATGGTTTATAACATTTATTGATGATCATTCTCGTCTCTGTTGGGTATTTCTACTAAACGACAAATCTGAGGTTAGTTCGGTATTCATGAATTTCTACAACATGATTTACACCCAATTTCACACAAAAATCTAGATTCTTCGCACTGATAATGGCATAGAATACTTCAATTCTTCCTTAAGCCCTTACTTTCAAGACAAAGGTATTATTCATCAGAGTTCCTGTGTTCAAACCCCCCAACAAAATGGGGTTGCTGAACGAAAAAACCGACATATTCTTGAGATAGCTCATGCCTTAATGTTTACCTCTCACATGAAAAATAATTTTGGGGTGATGCCATTCTGACCGCTGCATTTCTCATCAATCGAATGCCTAGTCGAGTTCTCTCATTTGCAACTCCTCTCCAAAAATTCCAGGAGACCTTTCCTAATTCTCGCGTCAGTTCCTCTCTCCCTCTCCGTGTCTTTGGGTCCACAGTGTTTGTCCACATTCACGCCTCCCAACGTAACAAATTGGATCTTAGAGCTCTCAAATGTGTCTTTCTTGGCTATTCCCCTACTCAAAAGGGTTACAAATGCTATGATCCCCTCTCACAGAAGTTATATGTTAGTCGGGATGTCACATTTTTTTAGCATACTCCTTACTACTCGCTTCAGGGGGAGTCCTTGAGAGAAGCTCAACATTCTGATATAGACTTTGATATGGCGATCTTTGAGTCTATCCCTCACAGTACACCTCCTCCTTCCTTGTCCAACACAGAAGGAATCTTGAACTCAGGGGGAGATGTGGAAAAACAAACAGGCAGGGAGACACTTGTTTACTCAAGGAGACCACCTAAATCAAAGACTGATGAGACCTTCACATTCGAAGCACCAAAAGAGTCAGAACCGGTGATAGCTCCGACTCCTTATGAGCCAAAATCCAATCTTGACCAGGTAACAAATCTTGATGATCTACCTATTGCTCTTCGAAAACAACCTCGTTCATGTACTTCCCATCCTATTTCAAAATTTCTCTCTTACAATGTTCTTTCAGCCAAATGTCGTGCTTTTACGTCTAACCTTGACAAGATCCAGATTCCTAAGAATATCCAAGAGGCTTTGGGCATTCCAGAATGGAGAAAAGCAATAATGGAAGAAATCAGAGCATTGGAAAAAAATGAAACTTGGGAAGTAATGTCTTTACCAAAGGGGAAGAAGCCAGTAGGCTGTAAGTGGGTATTCACAGTGAAGTACAAGGCGGATGGTACAGTGAAACGATACAAAGCTTGCCTAGTTGCAAAGGGGTTCACTCAGACATATGGTATTGACTACACCGAGACATTTGCACCCGTGGCAAAGCTGAACACTATACGGGTACTCTTGTCCTTGGCAGCAAATCTGGATTGGCCACTCCACCAATTCGACATCAAGAATGCCTTTCTGAATGGTGAACTTGAGGAAGAAGTGTTCATGACGCTACCTCCAGGAGTTTACAAGGAAGGAGATGAAACCAGAGTATGTAAACTGAAGAAATCCCTGTATGGACTTAAACAATCACCAAGGGCATGGTTTGATAGATTTGCAAAAGTGATGAAGAATCAAGGATATCAACAAGGACAGTCAAATCATACGATGTTCATCAAGCAATCCAATGATGGAAGCAGGACCATTCTGATTGTATACGTCGATGACATCATTCTTACTGGAGATAACACAGGAGAGATAGAAAGATTGAAGAAGGTCTTAGCCACAGAATTTGAGGTTAAAGACCTAGGTCAAATGCGATACTTTTTGGGAATGAAAGTGGCCAGGTCAAAGAAAGGAATTAGTGTATCTCAGAGCAAGTATGTACTCGATCTTTTGACTGAGACTGGGATGCTTGGTTGCAAGCCAAGTGATACTCCGATCGAGGCAGGAAAAAGAATGGAAGACGCTGGAAAACCAGTAGATAGAGAAAGATATCAGAGACTAGCAAGTAGATTGATATACCTATCTCACACCAGACCTGACATTGCTTTTGCTGTGAGTGTGATCAGTCAGCATATGCATTCACCAAAGGAGGGTCACCTAGAAGCAGTATATAAGATTCTCAGATATCTGAAAGGTTCTCCAGGGCGAGGTTTATTCTTTAAGAGAGGAGACAGTAAAAATGTGGAGATTTATACAGATGCAGATTGGGCAGGATCAGTAGAAGACAGAAGGTCTACCACAGGCTACTGTACCTATGTTTGGGGAAAACTAGTAACATGGAGGAGTAAGAAGCAGAATGTGGTAGCCAGAAGTAGTGCTGAAGTTGAATTCAGAGCCGTTGCACAAGGGATGTGTGAAGGGTTGTGGTTACAGAGGCTCTTGGAGGAACTACATATCACAATAGAGCTTCCCATCAAACTCTACTGTGACAACAAAGCCGCTATCAGCATTTCCCATAATCCGGTCCAGCACGATAGGACTAAACACATAGAAGTTGATAGGCATTTTATAAAGGAGAAAATTAAGAAAGGGACAGTCTGCATGACTTATATCCCTACAAGAGAACAATTAGCAGATATATTCACTAAGGGTCTACAGAGGTCCAGCTTTGAAGATTTTATCTGCAAGTTGGACATGATCAACATCTATGACCCAACTTGAGGGGGAGTGTGGAAATCCCGGATAATTGAATGGGAATTATTTTTGAATGTGATTGTGATTTGGAGAGGATTATGGTAGGAGATTTAGGCTGATTAGGTGACATATTTTTTATTTCCTTTTTTTCCTTTGTTTCCTTTTCTCTGTTATTTCTATATTCTAATTCTCATTGTACATTATATATAGGGACATTGTATGTAACACAATTAATTCAATTAGAAGAGAAATTTATTCAGATTCCATTCATATTGTCTTCACCCTTGCTTTAGGAGAAATTTCCATGATTGGGAATTAAGAGAGGTGGAGGAGTTGTTGAAGGTGTGGGGTAATTGTAAAGTGGTGGATGGGAGAGGAGATAGAATGATTTGGGGAGTAGACTCACAAAAAGAATTCACAGGAAAATAATTTTATAGAGATTTGAAGGGAAGGAATGAAGGTGATTTCCCTTGGAAAGAAATTTGGTAGGCTAAAGTTCCCACTAAGGTTGCTTGTTTTTTGCATGATCGGCAGCTTAGGGTGGCATTTTGACTATGAACAATTTACAAAAGCGTGGAATCCAACTTGCCAATAGATGTCGCATGTGTAAGAATGGGGAGGAAACGGTGGATCACCTACTCCATTGAAAAATGGCGGGGGACATGTGGAGGTTAATCTTCTCTTTGTTTGGATGGTCCTGCATATGCTTGCAACGGTTAGAAAGCTTTTTTTTTTTATTTGAGTTGGAGGTGTTGCCAGGTTAGGAAGGAAGCAAAGAATTTTTGAAAAATGGCCCCTATATGTTTGGTATGGTGTATATAGAAACACAGAATTAGAAGACTTTTTGAGGGGCAAGATCTGAATTATTTTTGTTTCAAAGATACCTTTTTGAGATTATTATTATACTTTTGGGTAAAGGAAGATAGTCCATTGTATGTAGCTTCTTTTGTAGACTTTTTGGGGGATTTTAGGCTTTAATTTTTTTGTAGCCGATCCCCTTTTTGTATACTTGGTTAGCCCTTTTGGGGCTCCTATCAATACAATTATCTTTTACTGGGGTGTTCTCCCAGTTACAGGTTGGTCAAGAAACTCACCATTGATGCAGGACCACCTTAGGAACAGAAGACTTGGGATTATTTGCAAGTTGGACATGGAAAAGGGCTTACAGACATGTGAATTGGAGGATCCTGATTTATACGATGGAAAGAATGAGTTTTGGTCAAGTAGATAGAGTTTTACATTTCCATGGTTAGGTTCTCTGTATGATTAATTGGTCCTTGATAGGATTTTCTGCAGTGAGAGAGGACTCAGGTAAGGGGAACCTTTGTCTCCTTATTTGTTCATAACGGTCATGGAAGCTTTTAGTGATTTGATGAACAAAACAGTGGGAAGAGGGATGCTAAGAAGATTTTGTGCGGGATGTTTGGGTTGCATTGCTGGTAGTAACTCATTGATTGTTTGCGGATGACACAGTGGTCTTCTGCACTGTAGAGTTAACCTAGTTGAAACTTGAGATATGTGAGATGCATTTTATTTTGCTTCCAGACAGTTTTTTGGGTCGAAGATCAACTTGAGAAAAAGTGAGATAATTGCAGTAGGAGAGGTGAGGTATGGCAGATTGGCCGTAGTCCTGGGATTTCAGGTCATTCCCTGTCAGTAACTTATGTAGGTCTCCCACTTGGATCCTTGGTCAAATCTATTGGAGTATGGGATTCGGTGACAAGGTTCAAGAGGAGACTAGTGGGTGGGAAAAGGCAGTATTTATCTGAAGGAGTTAGACTTACACTGATGAAGAGCACTATGACCAGTTTGCCCATATGTTTTATGCCTTTATTTCCTATCCAGCGTCAAAAAAAAAAAAAAAATCAATAAGAAAATCCAAGCACTTCTATGACGAAGTTTGAATGCTTCTAAAAAAAACTTTTTTGCGAACAGGTTGGAAAATATTCAAAGAGATTTTTAGGTTGGAAAATATTCAAAGAGATTTTTCTGTGGAGTGGTTTAGGAGATGAACTTAAGTATTATATGGGGAATTGAAAAAAGTGTGCTGTCCCCTGAAGGAGAGAGGGTTCGGGTTAAGGAGTTGTGTGTCTTTAATAGAGCACTTCTTGGGAAGTGGCTATGGAAGTATGGGATGGAGAGGAATCTATGGAGGAGGGTGGTGGAGGGTATGTATGGCTTAGAAGTAGGAGATTGGTGCACTAGAGAGGTGAGAGCCCTCTTACAGGCTAGGAGTTTGGAGGAGTATTAGGAGAGAATGCGATGTACTCTCTAAGAAGATTAGGTGGAGGGTAGGAAACAAAATGCAGATTAGATTTTGCCTAGACCACTGGTGCACGGATAACCTCCTGTGCGAGACATTTCCTTGGCTATTCAGATTTGCATCCAACAAAGGTACAATGACGGATCACTTCAGGAGATTAGATGTTGGAATTGTTTGGGATATAAGCTTCGTCAGGCAGCTGCATGATCAGGAGGTCAGGGAGATTCTGGAATCCTATTTCATGTTACACAGGCAGGTTATCCTAGTGGGGAGAGAGGATGTTTTGTGGTGGACCAGGTCTAAGGGAGGCTTCTTTCAGGTCAAGTCATATTACCAGGTTTTGAAGGGAGGGAAGAGGCAGGATTTTGCATGGACGACAATTTGGCATACAAGAGCTCCCATGAAGGCAGCATTCACGGAAGAGAGTATACTAACCATGGATAATCTATGGAGGAGGAGCCAGATAATTGTCAATCGGTATTGTTTGTGTAAAGTTAATGAGGAATCCGTCAATCACTTGATGGTTCCATGCTCTGTGATCAGGGAAGCTTGGATCCTTATGTTGGGCCTCTTCGAGGTTCACTGGATTATTACTAGATCCATGTTGGAGGTCGTGCTCTCATGGAGAGGGAGTAGAGGCAGTAGGAGTGCGAGGCAGGCGTGGTGTGTGACTCCTCGGTGCCTTTGGTAGATTATTTGGAAGGAAAGAAATTGTAGGCTGTTTGAATGAGTGGAAGCTCCCATTTGGGTTGTAAAGGTAATCTTGTTAAGCACGCTTTATATTTGGGTTATGGGAGGCTTGACTTTGTCTATAAAGAAAATCATATAACTTAAGAATATAGTTGTATAACTTTTATACATGGGTGCATCCCCTTGGTGTTCTTAATGAATTATTTTTATTCTTTGTCAAAACAGTATGTTGATTATGTCTGGTTTAGAAGTCCAAGATGATGATTGTGAATTGTTTAAGTATTGGTAGTAGCCAAGCTTATCTACAAAAAAAAAAAAAAAAGCGGGTACCCAGACCTAAGGAACGGGTATGAAATTAGTAGAAGATGCTTTGTAGATATGGAAGTTCCGCTATATAGGCTTAAGGAAATACTATTACGCTCCTTTTATTTTTGGATGTTCAGGAGTGGTTCCGACTCTTTACCTAGTTTTTAAGATTTTATAGATGATTTGAATAGTAAAGATATGTACATACATATATATTTATTCCCATTCCTTTTGTATATGGTTTGCATCCCCGATGGGTACCCAATTTTATACTATATACATGTTTACTTATTGAAAAAAAATTGTTAACAAAACATCAGATGAGAATCTCTGTTATCTTCACCAACATCTTTTTTTTTTGGAAGGGGGGGAGGGGGTGTGTTCTTAGAACCGTGGAGCTTTTATCTAGAGTCGAACTCCACACCTGTCTTTTCCAAACATTGGACATTTCATAAAGGTTCTATACTCCTACCCATCATTCTACATTTTATCTTTTGTGGGTACAGAAACCAACCCATCATTTTTAGTTCTTATTTCTTGAAATCAAGAGATATTTGTGGCATCCGTTCACGTGTTGTGTATTAATTTATCTCTTGTTACTTCATAAGTTGCGTAATAATTTTGTTTATAAAGGGGAGGTAGATGTCACTTAAATTTCCTTTATCCCTTTGGAAACTTAGGATGAGTTATGGATTCTGCTGACACAAACATTAGTGATATTTGCCAAAATTATGAGTTGTCCTTTGTTTCATTTTCTGAACGGATTTGGAATAGAAAAGTTAATTAATTTTTATTGTTTTTATCGTCACAGTAAATTTTATAATATATACATATTTACTTAAAATGGTTAACAAAGAACATCAGATGAGAAGCTCTGTTATCTTCACCAACATCCTTCTTCTTCTTTTTTTGGGGGGGGAGGGGGGGGGGGTGTTCTTAGAATCTTGGAGCTTTTATATAGTCGAACTACAAACCTGTCTTTTCCAAACATTGGACATTTCATAAAGGGTCTATACTCCTACCAATCATTCTACATTTTATCTTGTGGGTACAAAAACCAACCCATCATTTTTAGTTCTTATTTCCTGAAATAAAGAGATATTTTGGCATCCATTCACGTGTTGCGTATTAATTTATCTCTTGTTACTTCATAAGTTGCATGTTGATTTTGTTTATAAAGGGGAGGTAGATGTCACTTAAATTTCCTTATCCTTTTGGAAGCTTAGTTTGAGTTATGGATTCTGCTGACACAAGCATTAGTGATATTTGCCAATATTATGAGTTGTCCTTTGTTTTTTTTTTTTTTTCTGAACGGATTTGGAATAGAAAAATTAATTTTTTTTATTGTTTCTATCGTCACAGTAAATTTTTTTCTCCCTAAATGCCTTTATTTAAACTATATATTATGTGGAGGCACGATATTTAGTCAATGGTGCTACTACTCTGTGTTGGTGGCCAAAGTTTTCCAATTACATCTAGTTTCCAAACGTCTGTAATAACTTAGGATATTGCTTAAACCGGGGGAAATTGTTTAAAACCAATTTCACTCAGTTACTTATCATTGCCTTTTGAACTTGGGTAATCTGCAAAACTTGTGCACATGGAGCATCCAATCGATGCTTTAACCTTCTAGCCACAATAATGTAGGCTTGGTTCACTGCTGTTGAGGTTTAGTGGGTTCTTCAGATGTCGATTCTCATACATGATTATTGGTGGAATTGCTAAGATAGTATTGTGCCTTGATTATGTTGTTTTATTATGTTTACGATATTTTTGTTAGAAAGTTGGAATTGTGCTTGGATTTTTCAGAGCAAGGCTAAAGAGATGGTGATGCTAGCAGAGAAAATGAGGCTAAAACTCCTATCAGGCTCAAATAATCAAACCAGTGCAACTAACGATGAGGAGATGGGTTCCAAAGAAGAGATGCAAGATTGGTTATTGAGTGTCGGTATTGCATCTCCAGTTACGAAAGAGTCTGCTGGTGCTTTATATCACCAACAACTATCCCGTCAGGTTCTCTTGCTTCTTTGTGCATTATTTGACCGAACTTGTATTCTTAACTAATGTTCATCAGAAATGTATGGAAACTGAAATTTGCAAAGTGCCTTGACCTTGGAGGGTAATTTAGGGTAATCACAGTTACCACAATTCGCTCTCCCCTAGCGATTTGCGATTTGTGATTTTAACTAGTAAAGCATTAATGTTCATACATATTATGGCTATTTTTGGATATTGTTCCCATCTGTATGCATTTGAAGGTTGAATATGTCAGCCCGAGCTAGGTAATGAGAATTCCAAGACTGCATACTTGAGGTTTACTTCGATAGGGAAATTGATTTAAGGGTGTTGAAACTTCCCTATAGCCATTGCGGAGTTGGTCTAAAACATGTTTACATTATTGATGGATGATAAAGTCTAAAATATAATAGAATTTTTCTTTTAAGAAACTAAAAAAGGATTAATGGGCCCACTTAAAAAGAAATATATTTTCAACCATATTTTGCTTCCAAATTTTTGACTTTACAAAAATAATAGATTTCGGCCATTTTCTTCTTATTTCAGAATTTAAAATAGTCAATACAAATACCACCAAACATTAGGTAACGTGGTGTCTCCTCCACCTCCCAAAGAGGAGGTTGAGCTTTCAAGTCCCAATTGAGACAACTGGGCATGTGTCTTACCAATCGAAAAAAAAGTCAATACAAATCCACAAAGTCTTTGCCTCAACAATTCTCCACCTCCATTTTGGCAAAGGCATCTTTCACTTTTTATATGTTTATATATGAAAAGTGGTGCAGTGAAAACTCAAAACATTTTTTGAGCTCATGCTCAGTCCTTGACTCATACATCATTCATATTCCTGTCAGTTCCTAGAAAGGGTCCGTCTACGTCAGGAATAGAGGTTTTTTATGGTGGGCTTCCATTATCATTATTAGATATAGTTGGCACTCATCCCACTCTTGCTTCCTCTAACATCGATGCAGCAAGTAGTTCATCGATTGAAATCTTTGTTAACTCTTTTCTAAAAAAGACATCTCGTAAGTTCTGTAGGTTGAAGCAATGGAATAGTGATTCTGCTTATTCAATTTCACCCTTTGAAGTATACTTGAATCAAGATAATTACTAGAAGTAGAAGACTGTTGAGAGAAGGTGGTCTCTCTTGGGAAACATGGCCCAGTTTCTCTTCTTTCTTTTTGTTTTCTGTTTTTTTTTTTTTGTCATTCTTTTCAGAATTCTGGAACACTAAAGGTGGGGAGAAGGAAGCTGAACCTTTGATCCACTTGGCCACAAAAAACAGTTTTCTATTTCTTTTTATTTTTTATTTTTAAATTAAGTAACTAGAAGTGGTGGCACACACTATATGTGTGCTTATACAGTATACAGACACACGTGTGCATATTAAATGTGATTCAAAGGTGTTAATATTTCTCCGTTGGTGGTTATCTTGAGAGATGGTAAGTTTTGAGTACTGTATAAAGAGAATTTTGGCAGCAGTAGAAGAATTTTGAATTGCAAGTAATTAGAGGTTTTCTGATAGCAGCTTTTTGGGTTTGGGTGTGGAACTAATGAGTTTCTATGCTTTGTACAATCAGGTGAGATGTGGTTGATGCTAGGTTGATGTCACCGATGTTAAATGAGTTGGTTAAATTACAAATTTGGAACCATGTGATTACAACCTGTGAAGGTTTTCTCGAGTTAGTTGGGTATAAATTTCAGGTTTGGGATCTTAAGAATTATCTTAGCTTAAGGTGACCTAACTGGTGAAGTATGCCAGATATTAGAGCAAAATGACAGAGAGATGATAGTTCTGAGATATTGCTGCATTGCTGGAGCTTACTTTTTCCGATGAGTGCAGGCTTCATTCAATGGCAGATGGGCTTAGCTTTTGGGTTTTGCATGCTGGTACATGGCAGAGAAGGGACTCCCTTTAATCATGTCTAGTGGGGAGTCGATTGGAGAGAGATAGGGCCCATTGTGCCTTCAGAGAGAGAGGAAACCATGATTGTTTGAAGGGACAGAATCCCCTGGGAGCTCAAGAATGCTATGTGGATCTCTTGCTCTCTCTCTCTCTCTCTCTGAATACGGGGAACTCTTTTTTTTTTTATCAGTTGAATACGGGGATACGAGAGTATAGTGTTCTTATTGTTTTGTAATTGGCACATCCCCTTGGCACTCTTCAATTATGTGTCTCTTTACTTAAAAAAAAATACAAATGTGGACAAAATTTTGCAAACCATGTATTTCAAGTCAGCATTTAATTGTATACAAGAATTTTCTGCAATAACTACCTTATTTGTCAAAAAAAAAAAGCGCATTTTTTTTAACTAATGGATCACATCATTTATGGGTTTAGACATGCCCCACGGATAACACATTAATCTTAGCACTATAATTTTTCTCATGTATAACTATCACAAACTTGATTTTTCACATGAAACTAGTTACTAGAATTGATAAAGCATTTGTTTGTTCTTCATACACGAGTTGACTAGCTGCGACAAGGGCTTTGCAATAAGTTAAAATCATGTTGCATGCCACTTTTTTCATTCTCACTCCCTTCCTTGAAAAAAAATAATTAAATATGACTTCTTGTCAAAGTTTGAGTGTCAAATTTCTCACGGCATTATTAATTATTGTTTCCTTGCGTAGAATTTTGGATTTTATTTTTCTTTTTATTTTTTAAATCTGAATTCTTTTGAATTATTAGTTGGCAGATTTTGTGAAAATTCCACTCGAGAAAGCTGGAGGAATGATCAGTCTTGTAGATATATATTGTTTCTTCAATCGCGCCCGTGGCACAGGTTCTTTTCTGTAGCTCTTTTTATTTCTCATCATTTTTTTAAAAAATTCTCTTATGGTTTTGTTTTGCAACTTATTCACTGATCGCATAAAACATGATAATTGATATCACATCTTCCTTTTGTACAGAATTGATCTCACCTGATGATCTACTGCAAGCATGTTCTCTTTGGGAGAAGTTTGATGTGTACGCATGGCATTACCCTCAACCAACTTACGTTGGCTCGTGTCTCTGAAGTGAAATTGGAATTTTGATCCAAAATATGGAGACTAATCAATATTAACTGTCCTAAGCATTTTGATTGTCAATTATAAGTTCAAACTTACATGCATCAAGTAGTTTATTATACTCTATTTTGTTCTACAGTCCAGTAATGCTTCGGAAATTTGATAGTGGTGTCAGGGTCATCCAGAATAAGTCCCATAGTGATGAGGAGGTAATCTCTCTTATGTTTAACCTGCTCCATTTTGTTGGAGGCACATCTTGTCTATGATTGCAATGCATACTCTTTTCTGTTATGAGTGTATGTTGTAATGAACTCGTGACTCATGCTTGGGGTTATGATTTTACTTGTTTCTTGTCCTATTCTTTTATGTGGAAAGAAATCTTTAAAGTCCAAAAATAGAAGGCATATATGGACCATAATTTAGTCAAGAATTAGGTCCAACAAAATTTGTGGTAGTTCTAATTAATAATTTTCTCTACCATGTTCACTTAATTAAACACTGGCACTTTCATTGTTCTGTACCATCACCATGTTCACTTAATAAACACTAGCAGTTTCATTGTTCAAGTTAATTGGGTAAGAATTCAATGGTATGTACTTTTTTGGAGAACTATGAAGTTGGACTTTCAAGTCATATATGATATTATATTGTGACAGGCATGGTACACTATTTAATAAAAAAACATGTTACATATTTTAAAGGAATGATTTTTTTTTCTTTTTAAAAGGAAGTTTTAAGAACTTGCTAACTGTGACCAAATAATAAAATAAACTTGGTGGCATAAGCTTCATGATTGAGGTGAATAGGGGGCAATACCTTTGACTATTCCTTGGATGATGGGATGTTCTTAATGCAGCTACCAATTGGTTTTTTTAAACCCTTAACATTCTCTTGGGGCAAGCTTGATGGCGAATCCCACCTTCCAAAATGTTGCTTTTGTTATCTTGTTGACTGTTGTACAATGGGAACAAAGTTTTATTTGCATCAATGCATTTACTTTTGGTATGTTTGGCGTCATTAAATTTATCAGGACATGTTTAAATTCAACCAGGAATTATTTCAGATTGCATCCCAATAATCAAATTCTGCTGTTGAGTGTAGGTTTTTGCTAGAATCAAATCCCTTGTACTAGAGCCTGAAGCCCTCCGAACTGGTATTAGTGCCAGTGATGCTGCAATGACACTGGGGATTGCTCCAGCTATGGCCAAGGAGCATCTTCTTGCTGCTGAGAGCAAAGGTCAGTTCCTTCTTGCTGTTTCTTTAGTATATCACTAACATAGTTGAGATAATATTTACCAGTGAGTACCATTGGCAGGTTTACTGTGCAGAGACGTAAGCCCTGATGGATTTCGCTTTTATATCAATCTGTTTCAAGAAATCAATCCAGATGATGTATACTTGTAAGTAAAATAAGGGAAAAAAGGGTTCCATAATATATTGTGATGACTTGCCCCTCCATAATGATGTTATTCTTTTTATGTTTCTCAGTGAAGACACTAATTATTATTATTATTTTCCTTTATTTCTTTAAATATTTTAAAGAAAAAAGTCTCTCTCTCTCTACTTTTAGTTACGAGTGTCTCTCTATTTTGAATCTTTAATTCTTTGTTTTGTAATTATAATGAAAATATTACCTTCTGAGTTATCTACTAAATGATGAAACCTATGCACTGATGATGTGCAGAAATAGAGTTCATTGCATGATAGGCATGTTGGAATATGTATTGTTTTATTTTAATGGACTATTTTGTTTTTCCTTTTAGGTAGTAGTAGTATAAATAAAAGAATCAGGAAGAGAACCCTAGTTTTGAGTCTCTCTTCCTCTCCTTCTTTCTTCATTCCTTTCTTCTATTTTTTGTATTTTCAACTTGGTATCAGAGCCAACAATCAATACCAAAAATCATCAAAATACATTAGAAGACCTAGGAAGAAAGGAGCCAGAAAATATGTGCTGACGCCACCATCCATATGCTGACATCACTAGCAACAAAATTCTCAGGCTGGATTGTCTCTCTAAGCTGATGTTTGTGGTATTTTCTGGAATTTCTTTGAAGCCATTTGATTGGACTTTCCAGTTTTTTGAATTGTTTTGAATAAAGGATGTCAATTTTTCGATATGTTGAATCCGACTGTTTGGGGGCTTTTTGATGCTTCAAATCAAGTCTAAGGGGTGCGACTAGGGTGTAGTAACCTTTGTGGAGAGTTCCATGTCAGTTGGGTTGCAGCCTCTACCCGGTGGTCAAGAGCCTTGGAATCTTTTGGTTCTGATTTTTTTGCTGCCTATCATTGTTGTGAAGCTGGGAATCGCTGGTTGTGTTGATTTTGGAGTTTTTATTGCTGTTTGATAGTTGGGGATTGCTGTTTGCTGGCTGTCCTTGAGTTTTTTTCTTATAACATTGTGTTTGAGAGGGTCCTAAGATGTCAGAGACAAGTGAGATCACTCAAAAACAACAAAAGGGGGTAGTGGGTTAGATTGGTTACCTGCATGAAAAGTTGAAAACCCTGCTCTCCAAATTACCACTGTGAAATTGGATGGACAAAACTACCTTGCATGGTCTCAATAAGAACTACTCTTTCTTAAGAGTAGAAAAAAATGGTTTATTTTGGATGGTAGAATTAAAGCACCACCAGAGGATGATCCTTCATATGATGTATGAGATCATGAAAATTCCATAATCATGTCTTAACTGCTACATTCGGAGATTAGCAATAGTTAATTAGTTATTTATTTTTGAAAATTGCGAAGGAGATTTGGGATGCAGTAGCACAAACTTACTCGAGGATGGGAAATATAGCGAGGATTTATGAGTTGAGGTGTCAGATACATAGTACAACATAGGGCAATATGTCTCTATTTGTTTACTTTAACACCGTTCGAATTCTATGGCTGGGGCTAGATTATTATCGAAACTTCCAAGCCGCGTACAGATGCTTCATGATTTCATCAGCTTGTTGAGTAAGAGCGTATTTTATATTTTTAACAGGTCTCAATTCTAAATATTATCAGGTTCGTTTTCAGATTCTAGGCTAGGAGCCTCTTCCCTCTCTTTTAGTTATGTATGCATATGTTCAGAGTGAAGAGTGGAGGGGTGTGATGATGTATCCCATTATATAGGATAAATCGACTTTGGCTACTGCTTATCAACATGATAATAGAGGGGTTCAAAGGAACCAAGAAGCTGGTTATGTTGCAACTTCTCATTCAAATGATAAAGATAAATTATTCTGTGACTCTTGTAACAAGCCACGACATTCTTCGTGAGACATGTTTGAGAATAATAGGGTGTGGCCCGTCTAGAGGTCGGGGAGTTCGTTCCAATAGTAACTTTTGACCTTATGCTCATCATACTACAACAGTGACTACTAGTGGTCCTACTTCAACTTAGGGTTGTTCAGTTGCAGATGCAGTGACTCTTACTCAAGATGAAATCGACAGTTTCAGATGCCTTATGTCGGAACTGAATACATCCACCACTGCTTTCACCTCTTTTACTCATCCAGGTAACCTAGTTGCATCCTTTAGTGCATATGATATTATCTCTCATCCCTTTTGGATCATTGCTTCAGGGGAATATGATCATATGACTGGTTGTTCTACTCTTTTTTCATCTTACCATTCTTGTTCAGGCAGAGAAAAAGTTAGAGTTGCTAATTCTTCGGTGTTACATGTATCTAATTTTTTCACTAATCTTCGTTCTATTAGTTGTATCACTACAAATTTAAAATGTAGTATAACCTTTTTCCTTTCACATTGTGTTTTCTAGGATTTGGTCACGAGGAAGATGATTGGCAATGGTAAAGCAAGATATGGTCATTACTTTTTGGATGTAGTTCATGTTTAGGACATCCATCCTTCGATATTATGAAACACATTTTTCCATCATTGTTTTCTAGGACTAGTGTTCCTAAGTTTCATTGTGAAATGTGTGAACTTGCTAAAATGATCGTGTTTCTTTTCCTTCTAGTTTTAATAAAAGTCCAGAACCTTTGTTATTGCGCACACTGATTGAGTCCATCTCGCGTTGCTTCTTTGTCGGGCTTTTATTAGTTTGTTACATTTATTAATGATTTTTCTAAGACCACTTCGGTTTACTTGTCAAAACATCAAACTGATGTTTTTTCATGTTTCAAGACTTCTCACAAAATGGTGCTAGTCCAATTTGATACCTCCATTAAGATAATTTGCTTTGATAATGGGGTTGAGTATCTCTATGGTAGCCTTGAGTCCTGTTTTCATGAATATGGTATAGTACATCAGCCTTTTTGTGCTAGTACACACCAACAAAATGGAATTGCTGAGAGAGAGAATTTTCATCTTCTAGATGTTGCTAGTTTTCTATGAATCTTCCAATGTCTTATTGGGGCGATGCCTTTCTTACTGCTACTTATCTTATAAATAGGATGCCTACTCAGATTTTGGCTTTGAAGGCCCCTATTGAGGTATTGCCAATGTCTCCTTCTTCTTTGCAATCTTTTATTGTTCTCCCTAGTGTTTTTGGTTGTCTTTGCTATGTTCATGTTCTTAGTTCTTCTTGGGGCAAATTGGACCTAGAGCTCTTCATTGTGTTTTCATCGGATATTCTCCTAGTCAAAAGGGGTACAATTGTACAAGTGTTATGATCCTCCTTTCGAGAAGCAGTTTGTTTTCATGGATGTGACCTTCTTTGAATCTATGACGTATTTTTCTGCTTGGACTTCTCTTCTGGGGAGCACATTAGTGAAGAGAAGTCCCAACTTTGCGGTACTTCCTACATTTGTTCCTATTGATCTCATTTATCTTGATGTACCAAAAACTATGTTGACTAAGGAGTAGATTGTTTACACAAGGAGATTGAAGGATAAGACCATTTCTCCTTCTACTTGCCATCCATCTTCCTTGGACCCAGGTGATCCTTGTTCTACTCTTATTAATGTTCCTGATGCTCCCATTAATGATTCTAATGGTTCTATAGCTATGTGAAAAGGTGTTCGATCTTGCACATAGCGTGCAATTTCTAACTTTGTTTTCGTATCACAAGCCCTCACCATCATATTGTGTCTTTGCTTCTCAGTTGTCTTCAATTTTGTTCCTCAAAGTTGGTAGGATGCTATTAGGAACCCAAAATGGAAGGAAGGAATGAATGAAAAAATGAGAGCTATCCAGAAAAATAATACTTAGGAGCTAGTTAGGTTACTTGGAGGAAAGAAGATGGTTGGATACAAATGGGTGTGCACAGTGAAGCATAGGGTAGATGGATGTTGAAAGATACAAGGCACACTTGGTAGTAAAAGGCTTTACGTAGACCTATGGGATTGATTATCCAGAGACTTTTGGTCCAGTAGCAAAAATGAATTCCATTTTGGTTCTCTCTCTAGCTGCAAACTTTGGTTGGCATCTTCAAGAATTGGATGTGAAGAATGCCTTTCTCCATGGAGACTTAGAGGAGGAAGTGTTTATGGATGTTCCGTTCAGCTTTGAGGATTCCTCAACTAATGGCAAAGTGTGCAGATTAAAGAAGACATTATGCGGGTTAAAACAATCTCTTAGAGCGTGGTTTGGGAGGTTTTCTTGTTCTATGTTGAGATGTGTCTATAAACAAAGTTAGGGGGATCATATATTATTTATTCGATGTTCACGGAAGGCAAGTTGTTTGCTTTCATTGTGTATGTTGATGATATTGTTATAACTAGTGATGATTTGGAGGAAATGGAGAAATTGAAACCTATCTAGCTAAAGAGTTTGAAATGAAAGACTTACGAAGTTTAAAGTCCTTTCTAGGTATTGAGGTTGCTAGATCCCGAATGGGTATCTTTATATCACAAAGAAAATATGTCTTTGATTTGATGAGTGAAACACAGATATTTGGGTGCAAAGCGAGCCATTGATACTCTAGTAGAGCAAAATCGTAAGTTGGGAGAGGATAATGAATGTGCCTTGGTAGATAGGGGGAGATGTCAATAGTTGGTTGGAAAGTTAATTTATTTGTTCATACTTGCCCAGATATAGCATTTGCAATAAGTATTGTCAGTCAGTTTATACATATACTTTGTGAGTCGCATATGGACATTGTTTGTTGAGTTCTTCATTGTTTAAAGTTTGCTCCAGCCAAGGGTTTGATTGTTCTAAAAGGTTACTGAATCTCTTTAGTCAAGCTTATTTACCCAATGGGATAACCTTTGACTCAAATTTTTTAAAGTAGTGTCACCTTAGTTAATTCAATCAATGTAAAGATGGCCATTGCCCGGTTGTGCCCGCTAATGCAAGATACTAGGAGGGTTAGATTGGACACCAATCTAACCTATGCCATTATTTGCTCAAAGTGTCTGCTCTCTAACTTAAACTCGTGCTCTCATGCTTAGCAGCTTGATCATTTTACTGTTGGACCAATTGATGGCCCCTAACTAATCCAATTAATATATGCTTATAAAATATGGCTTTGTATCCCCTATAGCAAGGGAACCTAGGTTGCTTTCTATGCATTGTACTTGGGACTGATAATGCATTTATTTTTAGATAAAGGATAACTTTGTCAATAAGGTACAGGCCATAAAAGCTTTTGTAGGGTGCACCTATTTCAGAAGACGAGTCCATAAAATATGCATTTTTATTTTATAATTCCAAAACATAGTCAGAACTAAAAGTATCAAACTCCTTATCCAACAATTACTAGAAAAGCTCAAGCATGGACATGTATCAATATTATCATATCAAGTACGGACCTGTTTTATTCTGTTCGATCTTTCTTGGTAATGTCTTTTAAGATGCTTCCAGTTTGCAATGCAAGGGATCCTGATAGATAAATACTACTGTACAGAGTGGGAAATGACCTGATGCGTAAAAAAACAAAGAACAAACACACAGAAGAAATCTCCCCTCTATTATGTCTATAATTTTTAATATTTTGTGTATTTTATTTTTATACATGAAAAATAATAATGTCAAGTGAGAGAACGTGGTTTGAGTGTAAGAACACTCACTTTGTGCAAAAATAGTATCAAACGCTAGGCCTTTCTCTAGTTTACCCTTTCCAGCATCCTGTATAAGTGGAACCAATACTCGGTAATGACCTTTTATTACAGTGTTTTCGTGTCATGAGGTTTTTGTTAATTTTATGTGGGTTTCATTGAGCTTTTAATTGATCATCAATTTGCATTTTTACTTGTCAAAAAAAAAAATTACCAATTTGCATTTTTTGTCCTACCATGTTTGTTTTGTTCTTAATTTATCATATTTATTAACGTTTGCAGTTCATCACTTCTAGGCTTTCTGTTGTAGCATAATATTGATATTGAATAGTTGCTAACTCTCCATATTGATTGTGAAATATGAAACATATTTTCAATGTTTTCAAAACCGGACCGTTCATCGAACCGGAAAATTGTCCGGGTTACCGGTTCAACCGTCGGGTTAACCGGAATCAAACCGTGATGTCATAATTATGTAATTAATAAATTTAATAATACATATTATTAATATTTTAAATTTTAAAAAATATACAAAAATTATTAAAAATTATATAAAAATTTTTTAC
This sequence comes from Nyssa sinensis, assembly GCA_008638375.1. Taxonomy (NCBI): domain Eukaryota; kingdom Viridiplantae; phylum Streptophyta; class Magnoliopsida; order Cornales; family Nyssaceae; genus Nyssa; species Nyssa sinensis. The sequence goes on along the minus strand of CM018033.1, from coordinate 16,000,829 downwards.
AAAATATAAATTTTCTATATTTAAAATATGAATTTTAAAGTATGACAATTACAGATAATCCTAACATATTTCTTTCCCTTTTTTTTTCTTTCTCTGCAACTCTTTTTCTGTCTATAATCTTCCCTTTGTAAACCCTCTTAACAGAAAAGTCACGGGGGCATCAATTCTCTCTATAATCTTTCCTTTCTCTGCAACATTTCACACAACCACCGTCTCACTAGCCACCGCCACCGTCTCAACGCCCACAACCACCATCGTCCAAAATTGCCTCCACCGCCATCACCATCTTATAGCCCAACTTTTGCTGCTTCTCCCTTCACCACCGCCATAATCCCCAAAGACAACCACCATCAAAACCAACCTCCACCACAACAATGAAAGTTGAAATTTGAGATTTCAATCGATCGACGAACGGATGAAGGAGGAAGGTCTGGTCTGAGCTAAAAATTGAGCGACGAACGGACGAAGGAGGAAGGACGAACGACGCCGACGAGTCGACGGTCACTGTCGCGTTGCGGTGCGAGTCGCCGTCGCCGTCGTGCCGTCGCACCGTCCGCCGTCACCGATTTACCTTGAGGCTTTAGGGTTCAACCGTTCAAGTGATGACTGACGAGATGAAGTGAGAAACAGAGAATTAGAGAAAGGGAAAATGGGAAATGAGGGATTCACTGATTCAGGGATACGTAGGGTTTTTTTTTTATATACCTAGAGGTGAACCGGTGACCCAATGACGGGTCGAACGGTTCGTCGGTTGGACCGCCCGGTTCGGTCGGTTTTCCATTTTAAGGCCGGTTTTGAGATTGAAACGGTTTCTTGGGTTTGACCGGACCGTCCCTTGGACCGGTCGACGGTTCAACCAGTCGAACCGTTCGGTCCGGTCCGGTTTTGAAAACATTGCATATTTCGTCCTAGTTTAACTGAAATGCACCCTAAATGAAAGTAAAAATTTGCTAACAGTAGTCCTTCATTTCTTTTTTCCTTTTCATTTTTTTTCTTTTTGGGGGGGGGGGGGGGGGGTGTAGTTGTATTTGGCTGGCACTTGCTTCTCTTGGTATCACATCTATAGACTTGTACATTAACATGGCATTGGCTTTGCAGCAACCACAGTGGCAGATGGCAATGAGTGGATCAGTATTATGGTGCGTGGACTGTGGCACATATGGAGGAGTGTGGGGTCTTTTGAGCTTGGATCAAGATGATTCAATGCTTTTATGACGGCTTTAGAAAGGCAGTTATTACAGTAACCCACCTGAGACACTGGAAGGAAACAAGGGTTTAATCAGTTAAGAGGTAGTTTAAACCTCAGTCAAGATTTAGGATGTTCAGGAAAGTGTTAAAATGCATTGCTGGTGAGATTCTGGAAAGATGTTGCTGATATGCTTTTCTTGGGTTGGGATTAGGACCATCTGAAATGGTTTCAAGCTATTGGTATCCATTACATTATTAGTAGGCCCCAATTCAACTCGGTATTGATTGACATATAGGTGTGGTCTAAAAGGAATATTAAATAAATTTAAGAAAAAAAAACAATAGTAGCCACATGAAAGAATATGATTGTTAGACGTTCTGTTCACTATATGTGCATTTTACAAAGACAGAAGTTTCCTGCATGGATTATTGTGCTATAAGTTTGATTTTTATAGACTTCATGTTCAAAAAGTTGTACATAATGCGATATGTCAAGTTATCATCTGATGCCTGAGACAGCTTGATCAGGTTAATAGATTTTACTTTGGTTATCATTTATATGACAATTTTTTTGGGGACATGTCTTGACATGGCTTGATATTGGGTACTTAAATCATGCCATCAAGGCTTGAAGAACAACGGGAAGCATTCTTGAATTTGATTACTTAGGAGCTGAAGGAAAAGTTTCTTGAGGAATCGTTCGTTTGGTAAATTTGATACTCTAATTCAAGATTTTAGAGAAGTGTCTGCTAGAGTTAATTGCAAGTGGATTTTATTACAAATAGTTAATGTATTTACGTTATGGATCTTCTCGTCTTCATTTTCTTGTCAGAGAAAGAGGAACTTAAGGTTTCTGATGGAGAGCTGTTCGCTGGTTTAACCAATTCTCTTGATGCTTAATAGTGGAGCTCATTAGTGAGGTGTTCTAACTTCCCTAGATCTGAATTTGATTGAACTGTGAGTAAGAGTGCTAGTCCTCTTCTTAATCTCTTTGCTGTTGGTTCTGTCATCAAAGTGATTGGAGAAGTTTGCTGTGGATTTCTTAAGGCAGATGAACTCATAACACAGCATGTCACTATTTTGTAGGTACGGTTGCTGGTTATGAGCTCAGTGGTGGTGAGGTGATCATCTCTTTATATTTACTAGGTTGTTACTGAAATCCTTAGATTACCTATGTTTGAAATATTTAATCTAAATATGACTACGACTTCTGGGTTTGAGAGTGCAAGCAGAAATCAGCATTTTTGCAAGATTTGTGGCTCTGGCCAAAGTGGTGGAGAAGCTCATTGTATTGGGGAAAAGGAACAATGATAGCTACGTGGTGTAAGAAGAAGCATTAGAGGAATTTTTTCCAACCTCAAAAATTGGGTAGTAGAGGTGACAACGAAAAAGGTGGTACACACAAGGCAAGGCATCTCATCAGTCTTCTCCTTGATCTAAAGAAGTATTCATGAAAAAGAGTTTGACTTATTGCAGTAGTTATACCTTAACAAGAGAAAAATGTTCTGTGTAGTTGTGATAAGGTTGCACAAGATTGGAGTCAGAGCTATTTCTTGGTGAGTGTATTTGGCTGGGTTATAGGCCTTTAAAGCTAAAAGATAGGGAGGTCTCTCCTTGATCTACTTGTGTGGTTGTAAAAAGATTTTTAGAAAGGTCGGTGTGCATGAGGTTCAATTTGGTTTGGGATGGCACAGGAAGCCCCACCATGAGCTCAATAAATCGAAGCCGAAGAAGATGAAGCTAACTGAGAGATGTAATGTGCCAATCTATATAACATGGAGTTGGTGCAAGACCAAATGAGAGAAAGCAACAATTAAAGCACTCAGTTCTTTCAATAATTTGTATTCAATATGCCAACTGATCCAAAAAAAAAAAAAAATCAATATACCAAAAACTAAGTTTTTTCATCACATCAAGCCCTGTATATAGGCAAACTCTAAAATAAAAAATTACAATAATAAAAATTCCAAAAAATAAAAATTCTAAAAATAAAGTTAATAAAACCCTTAAATCAAAATAATAAAGTCCCAAGTAAAATTACAAAATAAAATAATCATCCATGATAAAAATGAGCTGCTTGTAGGGTCCTTTGTGTTCTCCATCATCTCTCCTTAGTTGAGAATAACTCTACTTTGGCAAGCAATGATGGTGATACTGTCCTAAGGAATTGAGATTAATTTGGTCAACGACTGTAAGAACGATCCCAATCTAGCCTATACTCGATAATCAAAGTGGTGGAAGGTCATGTACTAAAGAAGAAACAATTCTGCATGTCAAAGTACCTACAGGCTACATGGGAGGCTCAAAGGTGCCTTAGCAAGGAAATAAGTTCTTCACATGAAAACACGGATTAGTACTCATATTAAACAATAAGCCAAGATGCGTGAGGTCCAATCTTAGGAAGATTATAAAAGGGTCTAGAGGTGTAAACATGTGTCTGAACACAACTCCTTGGCAAGTTGAATATCCCTCACAGGAGGCAATTTATTAGGTAGTTCCTCAAGTGTCTCATCTTTGTGTCTTTCAACACTTTAGAGACCTCAGATGGTAGGTCAACTATCTTCCTTGATAGACTATGAGGAATTTCCCTAGCTCCTAAATCTTCCTTTTGACTTGTCTCATTCTCTTCTTTCTCATGTTCTTTTTGAGATGAATTGGGAAGGTTTTACTTGTTGCTTGAGAGAAGACCAAGGTTTTGTCCCTTGTTTTTTTGTTCTTTGGGTTTTGCAGGAGTCACCATGATAATTTTGCCACTATATCGAAAGATTTAGATATTCTCCTTTTTCAATAGTCCCTCCTTAATCATCAATCCAAGGATGACCAAGAAGAACACCATCAACATCCATAGGTAGGACATCACACCAAATATTATCTGAATAGGAATAACCCATTTTGATTGGCACTAAACACCTTTCTGAAATTAGGAATGCAGGTTTGTCTTCCCGAGCTACCTTATATGGTTGAGGATTTGGTTCAACCTTAAGATTTATCCTTTTATTGCTAGATTTGGGAACCGCATTCTTGGGAAAGCTTTCATCAATAAAGACCTTGCAAGCTTTTTTCCCACAATTGATGAATGTATGAAAATTGCTAGTAACCTGTTTGAGAACAACTGGATAGACCTAATTTCCGAGTTTTGAACTTGCTTTCCCTAACGGTGCTGTTTTGCATCTGTCAGTTTGGAGGTATTCCTGATGTAGGGAGGGGAAATAAATGTCACCCCTCTTGTCTTGGTAGAATGGTTTCCAAAGGGTAAGGAAAATGTGCTTTCAATTTTCAACGATAACCCGCTCAAAAGTCCTCTACTTCATCAAGGAGTGCCTAGGTGGATCATTGTGGTATCTTTGTGGGGAACAAGGTAACTATCCTGAGGTCTACCTGTTTAAAGGTTTCCTCCATGTCATCCTTAAAGAACCTAGGATGCCTATCATAATTTTGATCTCTTGGTTGGGTTAACCCTGGGTATTCCACTGTTTCCTCTCTAATTGTTCTAAATTCATCTCTCATGGATATTTTGGTATCAATCAAATCACGAATAGACATTTTCCCTTGTAACGAGAAAAAGCACACTACAAAGAAAAGAGAAAGGAATGGAAAGATAAATTTATCAACATATGCTGCCTTCGACTGCCTCAAGTAAATAAATTATAAGCTAGCTCAAAATGTGCACACACAAGAATTGGCACTTAGAAATAAAATGAACTATCTAAAACTTGGTACTATATTGTTAGGGTTGGATGCAAAAGTTCTGGGTGATGGTGCTGTAGGAACAATCAGGGGCAAGAAAGTGTTTAATGAGGCTCAAGGTTCAATTAAGGATTTTTTTCAGTGAAAAATTTACTAACTCATTAAATCAAATATAGCACACTAATCACAATTTCCAAGGGAGGATGCATACTGTTTCTAAGTTCCAAAATAGACTTTATTGTATTCAAAAGGTGATCGACTTGTGGACTGGAGTTTTCTAAACTCTAGGGGATTTTTGGAGAGATTTATGAAATTCTGGGGCTGCTTGAAGTTTTATAAGCGCTGTTATGAAGTTTCTCAAGTTTTGGGTTGTTTTTTGAAAATTTTAAAACTTTTGGGACAAATCTGTAATTTTAAGTTTTGAAGAGGTTTCTGTACTCGAGTTAGAGGTGGGTTCTGGTCAGGTTGGTCTATGGATCTGGTTTTTGGTAGGATCTTGGATTGGTTCGGGCTATTGGGTCGGACCTGGGTTAATGAATGTTAATGGGTTGTGTTGGTTCAATTAAGTTGGTACTGGTTGGGTCTAATTTAGATCCAAAACACCGTTATATTTCTTCATACTCGATGCGTTCTAGGGTTTCAAAACATGTCCACATAGTGCTGTGGCTATGACAACTAGGAAAACGAAGTTGTCTCCGACAACTAGATGCAATGTCACCCAATGGCGATGGCCTGTAGATAAGGCCACGGAAGCTGATGGTCATGATTGAAACGGAAACAACATCACAACTGGAAGAGCGTTTACTTTAAGTCATTTACTGGAATTTCCTCTTTCATTTTATTGAGAAAAGAGCCCCCCATTTGAGTGAAGTCTCTGGCATGAAACCTGTGTGCTGCAGCGATGATGGTGTGAGGCTTGATGATGATGAAAGCAATGATGGTTGGCCGGTGACAAGGGCTTTGGTGACGATGAAGAATTGATGACTCTAATGGGGATTTTGGCAACAAACTACGGTAGTCAATTGCACTGAGGCGATCACTGACAAACAACGAAGATGATGCAATGATGGGATATTCCGGCGATGTTAGATGATGAAGGCATTGATGATGGTGTTGTTGGATGGCAGTAGTGGCGATGTTGGAGGTTGCGACGATGGAGGAGGTGATTGATGCCTTGAGTTTCAATGAGGGAGATGAAACACATTGGCGATGGTAGCAATGGCTGTGTACTAAGACTAATAGAGGATGATTGACATAGCAATGATGTAATGGAGGATACAAAATTTGCTCCGATACCAATTTGGTGTTGGACCAAAGGAGAAACAAGAAACAATCAAAAGCACTCAAATTCTCTCAATAATTTATATTTGGTATACCAGAAACTAAGTTATTTCCTTACATCAAGCCCTATATATAGGCAAACCCTAAAATAAAAAATCATTAAAATGAAATTTCTTGAAATACAATTAACAAATCCCTAAAATAAAATTAATAAAACCTGAAATAAATAACAAATTACAAAATAAAAATAATTCTCCAGGATAAAAATAAGCAGCCCACAGGTTTGTCTTGTTCTCCATTAGGAGTTTATCTTCTTAGCATTTCCCAAGCTTTGTTACATGGGCACCTTGAAATGAGTAAATTTCTCTTGAAGTGTCAACACAATATTGGTATCGATATGGGATTTGTTGGGTATGTTTCTGTTGTTAGACAATTAGTTGATAGGCTTCAACTAAAACAAATGAGGATAACATTCCTAAACATCTATAAGTTCTTTTGGATGCTTTCTTAATTATTCCAAATAAATGAAGTACCCATGTCAATGTTCCTATACCCTTTTGAATGCTTTCTTAATAATTCAAAATAAATGAAGTACCCATGTCATTGTTCCTATACCCTCCTTGTTCTGGTGTCCCTAGGTCACTCAAATGCATCCAAATGCTTGAGTCTATGTATCATAGTGACAAACCCATCTTAGTGCATGGGATGAATTGAAACATTGGTGCTCTAGCAGTCGTTTTGTAGCTTAAAAGTAAATCAGGCCTGGGACCTATTTATATGTGGGTTGGCTTCGTGGAATCCTCCTTTTTGGCATATTTCTAAATCCGGCTGTCTTCATGGGGGTTCCATTATTTGTCATGTTTAAAAAAGATGATAAATCTTTGCTTTCTTTGTAAAGGAACTGATACTCTTTTTTTTCTTTCAACAATGATATTAAGGTTGCCTGAACACTTCTTCTCTTCCCTATTTTATATGTTCTCCACCTTCCAGTTGAACAAAAATGGATTCATGATTAACTTTGTATTTGTACAGTGTAAAAGGTCATGGGATCTATGCTGCATGGGTTAGTGCTGCTTCTGCTTCTGCTTCTAGGTTAGATGCTCTATCATTTCATCTCTTAATTTGTATGTGTCTGTTTTTAAACCCAACTCTATGATGCCGAGAACTTGAATTCTGTGTAGGCAGTTAATGTTCACTTACCTTTTTCTTTTTTCCATTTATAATTTTTATCCCAAAAATTTCTAGATGAGGTGGAAAAGGCACTTCAAATCACGTCATGAAACCAAAGATGGAAGAAGGATTTCACGCACAAGAGTGATGTTTCAGAGCTGGTGTTTTGCTTTGGGTCACCCTTGCCTGATGCGAACTGGCTGACTTGAAATAAACTGAAGATGGGGGTAAGAGAAGCTGAGCACGTGTTTCACATCTGTTTGTTGTATCATAGAAAAGAGTTGAGACATTTATAAACCTGATAAATAGGACGGACCCAAGTCTGCCTTAGTAAAGGTTATTTATTTTTTCTAAGGAAGAAGAAGAAAAAAAAGGAACAAAGAGCAATCCCTTTCTTCTTCTTCCAACACCCCTCCCCATCATTTTTATTTAATGTATCAAAGAAATAAGCATTTTGATTTTTCAGGTGTTGGGCAACGAGGAATTGCAATTCATCCTGTCTCGTTATGCACTCTTTTGTATCTGCATTTTCTCGATGCCGATAACTCTTTCTGAATCCTGATGTTCTTACTATTGTAGCATTTTCTTTTGTTACACCCCTCAATAAAATTTGAAGAAAACAAAAAGAACTTTGGCTGGTTTGATCTTGTATCTGAAATTTGACGTTCCAGTACCAGGATTCCACTTTTGTCTTTCATTCCCTCCACCTCCCAAACAAATTGAGGACGATTTTTATTAATTGTTTAAAAACTGAGTTGTTTATTATCTCTTATATCATTTCCAACTGTGTCAAATGGACAATAAAATCCTGCCAGATTTTCGCACTTGATTCATATAAGAGAACAAATAGCCTCTTCGATTCCGTGTAATACCCTGCTGAACTAATATACTCTCTCTCTCTCTCTCTCTCTCTCTCTCTCTCTCTCTCTCTCTCTCTCTGTCTCTCTCTCTCTCTCACTCATTTGTTGGGTTTTGAGTTGGAACAGGAAGCTGGCAGTACCAACTTTACTTCTGCCTATAAACAACCAACAGTTCTGTTTATAGGCTAATGATGGAATTAAGAGGGAGCAAACCTGGTGAAGGAAAACTTCACTTTGCTGCGATTCCTGTAGTTCCTCCCAAACCCAAGTTCCCCATAACTTCTCAACATCAGTATTAAGCTGCAATCTTCCTTCAGGGTAGATTTGTGCTTTTGGGGTGAAATCTTGAATGTTCCTCATATTTGTTATACCAAAGAGGCAGAGAGTTGAAATTTATCCCACCAAAATAAAGACAATCATGAAAATGCCTTTTTAACGTTGGCGTGAATTACGAGGATGTGCCCTTTTTGCGGGATCAGGCAAGTCGAAATTGCTTTTGGCTGTACGGATTAGTTATTTTAGGAAGTCAAATATAAAAAAGCAAGCTCGAACAGAGTCTCTATCTTGCTCCCTATAATAGGGCATGCTAAAATGGATCTCCAAATATGAGGATGGAGAGAGAAGAAAGAGAAACTATCTATATATTTTAATATTATTTTTTAATAGTGTTTTTAGAATGTTGTAATAAAAAAAATTATGATAGTTTAAATTTAAAAATTAATAATAAATTCAAAGTTAGATAAAATAGAGAGCATGATTAAAGTATAACCCTCTGTCTATCCTTGATGACGGGAAGACTATTAAGACTTGCAGTCTATTATTGTGTTGGTTAATCTATATTTGACAAAACTTTTGGATTGTAAATTCAAGTCAAGCCTTGTCCCTAAGCCGGTCATCTTAAAAAATTAAGCTTCATGAAGAGTTCTTCAAGTCAAAGATGGTTTCAATGGTAGGAAAGATATATTACCTGGAGTCATATTGGTCATGGATTCACACACACTTCATGCATGTACTAGGTTTTAAATCATATTTTTGATTTAAAAAAAGTGTGGCTTTGGTATTTAAAGTTTTCATTGGTCTTCAAATACATTTGCCATTGCTATATAAGAGAAAGCTTTTTATCAATTTGTGAGTGACTGTTCGATTGAGCCTACTGTTTATATCGTTCGAACGAGCCTTGGCTTCGTTCGAACGACTAAGACAGTGAGGTCGCCCAACTTGTGCGTGGGATGTTGTGGGCTTGCTTGTTCGAACGACCAAGCTAGTGACCTCTCAAACATTCTTCATGGGATCTCGTGGGATAGCTCAGCCGAATGAGTAGAGCAATGGGTTTGTTCCCTTGCTTTCAAAAGGTGCTCGTTCAAACAAGCCTTGGCTTTGTTCGAACGAATATCGGAATTCTGTGTGAATAGTTTCATTATTTAAAAAAAAAAAATTGCTATGTTTTAACCTAAGACTATTGTCACGACCCGAGACCCACCCTCTACGGATCTCGAACCGCGACCCCAGACCGACACTGTTGCCAAACTGGATTTGAACTTGCTACACAATCAGTGCTACTAACATGCAACAACTATCATAACATAAACATAAATAACGAAAGACTTAAAATAAAAGTTACATGTTATATATATCTGGTTCTCAAAATATAGACTATAACATTTCTTTAACTATTGTTCATCCCCAAGACATAGATGACACGGGAGGCTACAAGACCGTACTACGTATTACACTTACAACTTTTAAAAATGTCCATGTCTAGCTAGCAGGCTCTATCGTCTGCTCTCATCATCTGTTCCTGAAATATTTTAAAATAAATCGAAATCAGCTAACTTAGCCCCATAAGTAATTCTCCTTTGCTTTACCGTGTGTACAAGTTAATATAGAAAAGCATAATCCAAAAAGAATTAGGATAATGCAAACATGATAGCCAATCAAGAAATATAGAGCTCATCAGTGAATATCAAATGGTAGGAAGCTCAATTAATAAATCAATGGAAATCTGATCTGATAACAAATATTATGTTGCTACAATCATGAGCTGTCTCAAGCATAATCGTATGTACTCAATAAAAAACTGTGCAATCTCATGATCATTCATAAGGCAATAATATGATCATCTATGATAGTCAATAAATGATAATGATATCAACAAAAGTGGATGCACCTTAACTTGGGGCTCGGCATACCCCCTAAGTTTGTATTTAGGCCCAAACCAGGGTCTCTAAATAGTAGTAAGCTCTGTATACATACAACTCTACGTCCTATGCCTCACATAGCAACGTAGCTGGTGTTCCTCTTGGAACCTTGACCCGTAGGTCGTAGTAAGCATCAAATGGAGTTTGTGACTAATCACAAATCCGGCACTAATAATATATCAGGATCATGCTACTTTCCACGAAGAGTATAATGGAATCATAATTGGTTCTTGGCAACATAATATAACTATAGCTTTTTAGGGTTTTGGTTATGGGACTGTCGCGAACATAACTGGTTGGTCCTTCTAGCCCTAGGTACAAGTGTACAAAAGAGTCTATGCACAAGTGTACAAAAATCATGATCAAGATATATGACAATCAACGTAGTCCACAAGATAGAACAATATCATAATGTGGATTCAATAAACATTTTGGCACATATAGAGTACAATAGGTAATGTATGAAAAACTGATGACATGGCTAGAAGTATCACATGCAAAGATCGGATATTACTTACCTCTTACTGTATCTCTCTAGTAAGTCAGATCGCTTTCTCTTTTTCTTTTGTTGTTCCTAAAATTCAGTAAACACATCTCAATCTATATTTACATAATCTATGCTATTCATCAAATTTAATGTCTCTTTATTATAAGTATCTATTTTTCTAAAATAAAATCTACTATTGAGTCTGGAATATCAAAGAAATCAGTTTAGGCTTTCACGGACTTCAATTCGGACATTTGTGCTAAAAAGGGCAAAATGGTCATTTTACACTTTTACGTGTCTTTACTTCTCGGAGTCTATTTTCATAATTTGGACTTTACCGTTGAGTCTAAAATATTTGAAATAATAAAAATTCACTATTCGTTTACTTAAATCGGAGTCTGTTTGACTCACATTTGACTTAGGGGCATTTTAATAATTTCCCTTATTTCTAATTAATTAAATAAATATTTAATTAATTTATTCCTTGGGTCATTTCATAATAATCATAAGTCTAGGGTTAATTTATAATTTCTTAAAACTTCTGGCTAAATTTGAAATTTAGAAACTACTACTCCACTTTGGACTAGCCAAACAATGGTTAAATAATTAAACTAGAATAGGCTATCCCCATTCTCAATTTAAACTCAATTTAATTTCTTATCCCCATAACCATACTCACAATTCATTTTAAATCTAACACCAAAAATGACATAGTTTCAGCACCTTCTTTGTGCGGGTTTCCCTAACCCATGACCCAATAGTGTCTCCTTCTCCGGGACACTTCGGTTGTCTCTTTCGGCAACGGCAACTTACCGGTGACAGTTTCCTTGGGTTTGTCGCAATGGGATCGACTTTATATTTTATGAGGATCTCAATTCTTCATTTCAAATAAAAAACGGTGGGGTTTTGGCCGCCGGACGGAGCCATAACAGTGGCTGCTCTGGCAAAAAATCGATTTTTCGGCAAGTTGAATTTTCCAATTTTCGTGGCATTTCTTCTACTGTTTCGAGCCCAGATCACCTCCATGTGATTTCTGCACCTCATAAGGACAGTTCCTCATTATTTAAACTAAGTCTAATGCACCAAAATCATAAAAACTGATTTATACCTCACAACCTGCGACTGCCCTTTTCTACTTCATTTCTAACTCTTTTTAAACAATTCTTTTTGCAAAAATAATCCTTATTTCATGCTTGTTATGTCCCACTAATCAAACCTATCATTCATGCTTTTGAAATATAAAAATAGAAGCTTTACTACAGCTTACTTGTTTGAGCCTTAGCTCTCGGTTTCCTCTTCCTCTTCTGTTTTTCCATCCTTTGCTTCACTTCTGAAACCTCTGAATCACTCATAGCTTCTCTACTTCCTTATTTCTTTTTCTGATTTTCCTCTAAACCCTCTCACACATATATAGAAAATTTCTACTGCCTATACGCCCCCCATGTCTCTTTCTTCCCCCCCTTCCTTACAGCCTTCATTGACTTTCTTGCTTTTCTCTTTTTCTTTTCTCTTGATTTTGGCTGCACTTGTTTCCTTGCATTTAATTACAAAAGATATTTTGTACATATATTACATACATTCTCTCTCACACACACATTATTGACAGTGTGTGTGTGTGTGTCACCCTTGCCTTACTTGCATGCAATATATATATATATATATATATATATATATTGTTGTATTTATATATATATATATATATATACACTAGTGGTATTGCATGTGCGTTGCACGTGAACAATTTAAAATCACATCACTGTATACAACACAAAAATGAGTTACAATACATGCAATAGACAATTTGCATTTGTGCATAGATTTTCTCTTCTAATATCGCAGTGACTTATGACTCAAGAGGAGGTTTTGAATGATCGAAATAATAATAATGAAAGAAAAGTGCGATATCAAAAAAGTACCTAGTCACTGTCATATAAAATGCACGTATCAGCTGTAGTAAGATTGATACCCAACCCACCAGCCCTAGTGCTAAGAAGAAATATTCTGTAATTACTGTTCACGTCATTGAACTCCTGGATCTGCTTGTGAATTCAATGCAATTTAACAATGTTAAACCAATAACCAAAAATAGAAGGTTTCTTATTAAATAAAACAAAGGCATTACAAAGACAATTCACTATCTAATTAACAGCAGCCAACAACCAAAAACAAAAAATTACAACCATCACTAAATGGATGACCATGACTAAGAGAAAACCTTCAACCAAAATTTGTTCCCCTTAATTGCCAGCACCAAGCTATTTTAAGAACTTATTGCAGGAAAATTTTCAATTGTATCTTCGAGTATCCAAAACTCAAAGAACCATAACCAAAAGCAAGGCCGCAGGAGACATGTACGACACCAAAAATCAAAGATCAATAGAGGACCACCAATTTCTGCATGCCCACTATAAGTCTGTAGTAATGGTTCATCATTCCATGTAACTAAAGTGTTCCTAAAAACAAAATAGAAGTTATATATAATAAAATCTGTGGTGCACAACATGTTTAAATTTGGTGGGCCATTATATACAAATTGGTGCACTTGAAGTTTCAAAAAGTTACCTTGTCATAGCATTGGAATTCTCCAATTCCAAGGAACTTCCAAGTTCCATTGCTTTCTAGATAGGATGGATATCTTAGCTCACCACAAGGGCCCATCCCTATTTGAATTTCCTGGATTAGAAATATAATTTGAGTTTCTAAAGCTTACAGAAAATCATTTCTTTAATTTCTTGGAAGGATTCTATGAAACTTAAATCCTTACCACAATAACATCCCCCAAGTAGTTTTTGAATCTTCCTTGGAAGCTTCTCATGTAATCGGAGTACACCTGAATCGGTGTTCTTGCACTGAGTACAGGTAATGAATCACAACCCAATGAGATATACTCGGGATTCCTCCGGCCTGCTCTGTTTGTGTATACAAGGTCAGGATTCTTACTGATTTCTTCTAGCACCCATGGGTGTAGAGGAGGTGCCAGCCTGAAAGCTTGAAAGGGGAATGGCAAAATGACATGGACTAAGATTATGCAAAACCAAAGAGAACATGCTTTAAAACACACACACATATGGCTTTAAGAGTGAAGATTTCACCATCAAATTTGATGCTAGTAAAATCCTCTCAAATATCAAATAAAAATAGGTAATGTGTTTTAAATCAATAAAATCTGAGACAACCCCAAACCTGGAAACCCAATGACACCAACAATATCCCCACGCTTCACACCAAAATGAAACCTTTTAAATTTAGCTTCATCTAAGTCTAATCTCCTATGGTAATGGGTGTATATTACTATTTGCTATTGATTGCAGCTCATATAACCAATTTGTAAGTAACAAAGGGCACAAACAACTGCAATGTCATGACAAGATGGAAAAATAGTATAGCCAACTTTTAAACATGTTCATCAAGAAGCCTTTTTTTGGTCCTTATAAATCAAAAAAAAATTCAATGAAATTATGTTCTAATTGAATAATTAAAAGAGCATGAACTCTCTATAGACAAATGGAAATTAATGTATAAAACCAACTTGGAAGTCTCATCAAATTTTACGAGGTAGTACTTGCATGTCTTCTTCTTGCAGGCAATTTCACATTGCCATCAATTCCACAAACTTCAATTCCCTTTTCACTAAAATAATAGTCAATTATGTCCAAAACTTTAGTCCTTTGGGAGAAAACCAGAACCTGTTTGTCAATAAAAACATAAGATGAGTAGGATGACTCACCAAATTAGAAAAAAATTATTAGGCAATTAATTAAATCTAGAGCATACTTTGTAATTACGAGCAAGTAGCTTTGCCAGTAATCTATCCAGCAACAGGAATTTGCCACATTGTTCAACTATCTGTTTTCTAGGTGGGTAAAAAATGTGAAAATAAAACAAGCAAGAAAAGATGTCATAAAATTAGGGAACATCAGTTCACTTTAGATCTAATCTATAAATCGCAACAAAACATACAAGAGCCATCAAAGGCTAACTCTAAGAGAGTAGGATGGTAGCAATTCTTTCGAAGTTGAAGCACCAGATTAGTAAGCTTTCCTTTCATACCACTCCAGCTCTGATTTCATGTGACCACCCTCTATTGTCTGAGAGATGACATTGAAATATTGCAATAAGTTAGCTTGGAATGTCAAAATGAAAGTTATATGGAATCTCAACATCTGAAAAGGAAGATAGAAGGAGCAGGGAAATTAAAGTTGAAGTAATGAAAGATGGCCAATCATACCACCACCTCTAGCAGTATCTTGATAACCCCCCCAGATACATCAGACTGGAACAAATGGGAGAAAAAATTTCAGACCATCTATCTTAAAGATTAAGGCATGAATTTAATAACAATTAGAAAGAATGATAATAAATAAAATAATATAGTTGAATCCAAAAATCCATTATATTCTCATTCAACATGTGCATCTACAAGAATGCACACTTGCACAATTATATGAAGTCAAGGCCCAAACCTCGATTGGGAGTTCGCCACCTAGCTGTTCACTGTAGCAAAGCACTTGGCCCTCCTTTACTATTTGCTTCTGTTAGGGAGTAGGAAGAATGGTATCAGATGAAGTGATATACATTTTCCCCTCTTTTTTTGGTGCAGCGATAATAGAGTTGTCATGGCACAAAAAATGTGAAGACATTGCATCCACTAACTTCTTTGTTAGAAGCACGTAGAAGAACCAACAGGACTTTGATTTGGAATAAATTAAGGGGAACAGGTTATGGTTGGAATGATGATTGAATTAGATAAGATTTTACTACATCAGATTCATACGTTAATGGGGCATCAATTAACTAAATGAAAATAGAGAGATTACCTTACATTTTTCAAAGAATTTGAATAACAATGATGATGGATGATGATTTATAATGAAAATTTCAAAAAGGAAAACAAAATAAACACACAAAACAAACAAAATGTGGTCCACAAAAAAAAAAAAAAAAAAAAAAAAGGATAACAAAGTCTATCTTTTTCAGTGCATAAATAATCTCATCTACTTAAAAGAGGAAAAAAAATGTCAAATGTCTCAGAACAGAGAACAAACACCAAAACAACAATAATTATAGATTCGTTTTAAATGCAACATCAAACAAAGTAATTAACTTAATTCTATGTGGTTTTCTAACATGTTTACATTCCCAAATTCAGAAATTCAATAAATCCCAATAAAAAGAAATGTGTCTGGTATCCTGTTGCCAAAACCACTGTAATGGGTACCTCTTTGCATGATGGAGGTGCATGCTTCCCCTTTATCGTTCGAGATCTCCTAAAATATCCAACCTGCATCGTTTATAGATGTAGCGATCAGAATTTCAACGAATAAAAAATAATTAAAAGAATTCTCTTCCATTCTCACCCTTGGAGACTGAATTAGCACCAAGCCTTCATCTGTAGCTTTATCAAGCAACGTTTGAATGCCACCCAAAGAAGGTATTGGTTTGGCGAGAGCTAAAGATGGTCCAAAAATTGACCCATTTAAATCAGGTGCCTCGATAGTTGTATTCTCACCGACGGGAGTAGGAATTGAAGGTGGTGGAGGTTTATTTTTCCCAATTAAGTCCCTTGTCACATACAGCCGAAACCTATCGAGCTAGCAATAAAAAAGAGAATGGGGAACATGATGGCTAGTTGGGGGAGGGGAGAGGGAGAGGGAGAGGGAGAGGGAGAGAGAAACACGAATAGAAAAGAAAAAGATTCAAAAAAAAAAAAAAGCTGGAACATCTTAATCTATTAATTTAGATTCAAAATTCTATACAAATGAAAAAAAAATTTTATTTCATAAGAAAATGTATAAAAGAATTTACAACCGCTCACTTTCAATTCAAACTCTACCATCGAAGTTGTATCACATATTTCGATGAGAATAGATTCCACCTGCAAATGAGATTTAGGTAAAGATAACCTTTTCAAATTTCTAAACAAGGTATATCAGGGCATGCATGTAAAGTTATGGATGGGTATGAGAAAATGCATGTAGCAACCATTTATGCTAGTTGCAAACAGAAGTTAGGAGGCCTCTCCTGCATGAGACAAAGAAGGAGTACTCTTAGCAAATTACAACTTTGGTTTTAAAATAACTTGCTGCAGTAAAGCTTTCACCATTAACAATAAAACTGCCAAATATTGAAAAAAAAACTAATGAACCACCCAAGGATGATGACAAAATTATGTAAGAGTTTAGGGAATAAAGTGGAAAATGTTAATCGATGAGTAGGAATTCCCTTTTTTTTTCATTTTCTTTATTACACAGGGGAGTTTACATCTTTATACACAGAAGACACCTCGTGAAATGAAGAAATGCAAGATACTTATCCCCAAAAAAAAGTAATAAATAAAAAATGCATGCTTGCAATTTTTTCTACCTGGCCATATCGCCCTGTTGAACATGTTTCAACTAATGCTGAATCCATTAACTCCAAACCTCTTCCTTCTTTTCAAAAATCCCATGCCTAAAAATTTCCATTCATGAACAGTGTTATTCAAGGCCATTTCTTAAAACTAAACAGATTTGGAATTGGAAACAAAATGCATACAAAATTGGACTTGCTATAATTACTTACATATCCTAAAAACCAGTATTCTTCTTCCCATTTATTATCTCTAGGCATCAGTCCAAAGCTAAAGATGTTAGATTTAACCAAAAAGAGATCGTCCATGGCATACTCAGGGGACATATAACCAATTACATGAGTGAAGTTGAATGGAAACCCCAATGGTTAAATGCTCAATATAAATACAAATTCATTGTTATCATCTTTCATCTACAATTTTGTTGAAGAGATATAAGCTGAGGCATAAACTTTTTATTTTGGTAAGTGAAATTTTATTACTACCAAAAGAGGGGAACACCCCAATACAAGAAAAGAACTTCAAAGCAAACCCTTACAACCAACCAAGCATAACAGAAGGAGAAAAAATATTCTTCCATCCCAATGGAACAGTTAAGAAAAAAGACAGAGACATAAATTTCCAAGAGACATATTAGGACATATTTATATAAACCACATGGACTGTACCTTTTCTCTGCATGTTTTGACTCAATAGAAAGAGTAACCTGCCAGTCGTCAAACAAGTTAGGGTACTCTTCAGGATTTGCCAATGATTCTGCAGACTTTCTGTTAACCTGCCAATTGGCCCAAATTGCCACGAAGTTAGAAAAGTATTAAGAAATTTCCTTTCCTTTGTGGGTAATATAATAGTTACTCTTCTTCGTCCATTGGATGGATCCAAGTATAAATAAACATATAAATGCAACATTGTTCTTCCCTTGTTGTTTAGCAAGCGAAGGAAGTTTTGAAATTCCTTCAGTATCACCAAGAGCAGAATAGAGGAGCAATAGCCCACTTAAGTCCATTCCATGTAATAGACATTCCGCAGCCATTTCTAACTACATCATCAAATCAAGTCTATATATAGAGGTGTTGTATATAGAACTTAAAAGGCCATACATGACTCTAAGCACCATTTAATCACAGGCTTGCAACTCAAAATGATGATATTTACAAAAGAAAAACAAAGCAAAGAAACAATAGAAAAAAAAATTCATCTATAATTCATGAAAAAATAGGAATATGATGGTACATTACTTTAAGAATATAAACATTGCTCCACAATAATATTTTAACTGAATGACTTTTGAACAAAGTTGATAAATTACCTAATCATATAATCAAAATGTAATCTCAGAGCACTCTGAAAGATGCAAATGGAATCAGTTCATACCATAAGATTTGAAATTAGAATTTAGTATCCCCTGGAATGAGATATTGCGGTAAATGGAGCTAGTAGAAGAAATGATAACAACAAGAAACTGTCTTGAAATCCAAAAAATGAAGCTACAAATGCAGCAAAAGAGACTGATTTCAAATTTTATTGCTATGAAACAAATGTGTGTATTTCAAATGCCGAATCATGTTTTCCTATGCTCTTGAACACCTTACTAATGTGGAACATCTCATCAACATGATTGCCCAACTAAGAAAATTAATGCAATCAATTCTTGATTTCATTACGTTGTGTAACCTTTTTAGTCATTCTAACTGCTCTCCTATTTTCTCCTTGTACATAACCTTTTTTCTATATTTCTTCCATAACATTCATAATAAATTTCTACGTTCCAAGATGCAACACTTTAAGCAAGCAGTTAGCCATTAAGAAATTATAAAATAGAATTTCAATGGTGTGTGTGGATTCGAGTTGATGAAAGTTTGCTTTCAGATTGAATATAGATAATTTGTTAAATAACTAATTAAAAATGAGTTGAGATGGGTTTCAATTTATTACTGTATATTCATTTTTTTTCTCTCTATAGATTGTCTGGTTGCTGAGCAGGTCGCAATTTAGTTAACCATATTTATGTATTGCCAATTGAATCACAACATTAAATAAAATCTTAATATATAAATGTAACATGTCTAAATTAACTCACCAAAAAAAAGACATGTCTAAATTAACCAATGACACTACCAAGTGATGAAATAGTAATCCAATCATGGATTAAACCAGTAGCCAGGATCAACAGAAGAAATCTTTAAAATAGCTGACCATCCCATTTTTAATGATTCTACAAGTACACTGCTTCCTTTGCATTATAACTAAGAAAAATTATACAAGTTAATTACCCATCCATTTCTGGCATCTGTAAATCCATTTCTAGGCGTATATTGCAATTCATGCCAAGTTTTCATTCACTACCTCTAAGCTATTCTTAGTTTTATATTTACTTATTTAATTATTTTTTTGCAGTGGCCCAGGCCAAACCCAACAGTTTTCAAGCAATAATTGACACATTTCATATTAGTGTTAATTTTAAATATTTAATTCCACCCTTTTTCGAGAGCACTAAATAATGCATTCTGGGTTACCAGATACCTTATTATAATAATCACCAATGCATTAAACTCACCTATTTCAATCTTTTTAAAGGCCCATCCATGGTTTTGGTAGTTATGTTGTGAACCATATTCCGGCAGTCTAAACTGCTGCGCCAATTAATTGTCTGGGCACTGCCAGAGAAGAAAATTCAAAAGTGAGGTTAGCAAGATGATGATGTGGGGTGTGGGCCCACAAGCTGAGTATCATTCAAGTGATCTGTCAGTGGACGAACCAAGCAGATTCTCTCAGGCTGACTTGGTGGTTGAGGAAAATTAGTCTAGTGGGACGATAGCGTAATCTTACCATCCTGAATTTTTTTCGTAGCTGAGACCTCTCATGAGTCATGGACATCTATGCACTGAGAACCCTTTTCAAAAGCTTCTGTCCAGCTGAGCTACAAAATAGCAGAGCTGTGATACTGTCAAGCATCGATTCTAAGTGTACCTATCCATTCTTTGTACTCAAGAGTCACATACACATGCATCGTGCCAGAAAAGATTTTAGGGAACCTCAAAACTTGCCGCCCAAGACCTGAGAGTGAAGAAAGAAGAGGCTCGTATAAAATATCACCCTCTCACCAGGAATAATTTACCAACCCAACTCAGAATAATTTCCTAACTATTTAGTATCCTGTTTCTTCATTCTAATATCGTTAACTCTGGAAAATCAAGGCATAAATGATCCAAATAAATCAGTCAGGCCCCAATTATAATATGAAAGAGCAATTAACGGTTCCCAAGGTTCATGATCTTACCATTGGGATTATTGAGTAATTTTTCACAATTAGAAGTCCAGAAGATGGGCCTACGTCAAGTGTAACTTACAACCAAAATTCTTTCGTCCATTCATCCAAAATTAATACCAAATTGATTTTTTTAATACGATGAAGCAATTATATGTGGTTGAATTTTTTTTTTTTTTTTCATTGCAGCATTTGAAATGAATCAAATGATACTTACAATTTGTTCTTTCATTTGCATTCGTTACCCTCTTTCATGCAATTATATGACGATGAATCAACCAAAGACACAGTAGGAATACAACTTTCGGATCGAGTAAGTAACGCATGATTAATCTCTCCGTTCTTCTTCGTAGGCGACCTCAATGATCTTGGAGAATCAAGACTTCGCCTGAGAATCTGCCTTATGGCAGAGATCAAATGAACCGTTGGATTCGAAAGCGGGCTAGCTAATTTGAACTTCTTGCAAAAGTTAATGTGCTGAGTTAACGCCTCTTTGGTGCCAATCAGCCTTTCACATCTCACAATCTCGTCTTTCATGGCTACGGCACAGAGGCCACAGATCCATTTGCCTTGATAACGTTGGCGAATTCGGTCTATGTATTCCAGCGTACACTCCAATGTTAATCCGCAACAATCACATTTCGCGAACTCCACTTCGATTTGAGCTGCCAGTTTGGATACAACAGATTGTGATTCTGTCGCAGACATCACCATTGGATCACTCATAACTGTTGCAGACATCGCCGAAACCCTAAAGAGTATTTAAAACAGCATACAAAAAACTTATCAGTAATTTGAAAAATCAAATAAAACAAAATTAAGATGTAATTCACCAATTTATAAGAAATCAAAAAACAATTCAAGAGAATTACCAGCAGAATCACATCAAAATGAATCAATTTGCTCTTTTAATCTCTCCGCTTCAGCTATTTTGGTCTGCTATATAATCTTCTTTTATCTCTCTTTTTCCCACTCTCCTTCTTCAACCTTGGCTTCTTCAGAGATAGAAAATTTATATATCAAAGACATTTCAGAAGACACCCACTTGACCAATCTGTAGTGTCCCAATCTTCTGGGTATTTTGGATAGAATACCTTGACAGCCTCTTGCATAAAAAGAACAGAAATCAACATGCCAAAAAGTTCCCCTGCAATTCTTGTAAATCTATTGATAACAGTGCAAGCATTGAAAATTGCCAGAAGAAAAAGCAGGAGAGCAGTCCAGACACAAACCCTACAAAGGTTATATCAAGAAATTCAAAATCCCCTGTAAAGAAATTTAGACATAGAAATGAGGTTGATTCCTCTTACCATCCAACTCAAGCCAAGTACAGTTGTTGTCCAAGATCTGCGGTTCCTTTGCAGATATTGTAAAGTTAAGTGTACATTATAACTGTGGGCTCTGCAACACCTAATATCATAAAAGGCTGTCCACCAAATACTGAATGTATGATGCCACAGATAGCAGTAGAAGTCAAAGTTTCTATTGTGCTCAAGCTTCCATCCGTAGAGAACTAAAATTTCTCAAACCCATCCATGGCAATTCCCATTGCTGAATGCACGAAAAAATGAAAATCAGATACATCGCTTCAAAGAATAAAAAATAATACAAAACATCCACAATGTTTCTTATGATTCATTCAAATTATTTGACCATATGAAAGACAACCAGTGTCAATTGGAGGGAGAGTGAAATAAAGGTAAGTGTAAATTATAACCGTGGGCTTTGCAACACCTAATATCATAAAAGGCTGTCCACCAAATACTGAATGTATGATGCCACATATAGCAGTAGAAGTCAAAGTTTTTACTGTGCTCAAGCTTCCATCTGTAGAGAACTAAAATTTCTCAAACCCATCCATGGAAATTCCCATTGCTGAATGCACGAAAAAATGAAAATCAGATACATCGCTTCAAAGAATAAAAAATAATATAGAACATCCACAATGCTTTTTATGATTCATTCAAATTATTTAACCATATGAAAGACAACCAGTGTCAATTGGAGGGAAAGTGAACGATAGGCCACAGCAATTCCACATCCATGCAAACTTTCTTAGCATGAGAAATATAACAAAAACTCTGTTCTACTATGCAGCCAATCCAAAGCCCAAATAAAGGAAGAGAATTGTTAGAGTAGGATAGGAAAGGGCAAAGAGTAAAGTGAAGAGAGTGCGAATAGAAAAGGGCAAAGAGTAAAAAGAAGAGAGTGGGAATAGGAAAGAACAAGGAATAAAGGGCGTTTTTGTCAAGTAAAAGTGTAAAACAATTTAGAAGAAAACATGTAAGTGGATCCATACATTTATAGGTAGTATAGATATATATATCCTCATACATATATATATATATACACATTTATTATATATACATATAGCGTATATATATACCTATATATTATAATACGTATATATATTGTCATTCATATATATACACATGTATGTATAAATAATACATTGTGCACATATATCGATGCATGTACGGGTATACGTGCATAATTTTTTGTCTTGTCAAGTCCCTCGCACAAGTGATCCCGAGGTACTCGGAATTGGTTATAACTTCACTCGTGTGATTGACATTATCGTACATTCCCAAAACTATACATCATTTATTATAATTCATGTTCGGGTTACAAGTCGGTAATACACTACTCGACCCGGCCTATCTCGAATTGTGTAACATATTCCGAGTCAGGGTGTTACAACTATAAATAGTCTTTAGCACAAAATTTTTAGGACTTTTAGCTCCTGCAATAGTTAATATTCTTCAAGTCACAAAAATGATTTCATTAAACATATTTATCATATACATATCCATGGCCTATTGATCTTAGAACCCTACCATTTATTCTTTTTCACCACTGGAGTACATTCTTGTGGATTTTAAGCTTGTGCAATTGGTAGAGTTCAAGGTTGCGTAAAGTTCACAATTGTGATTGAGGTTGTTTGTACGAGGATTCGAAGTGGAGCTCTACGTGAAAAGTACTTGTGGATTCAAGTTTGAGGAGATTTAGAATAAGAGCAAGGTTAAGGGACTATGTCATTGTGTCTATTGCATATGTGATCACAGAAGCTTTTCTAACGGATTAAGTGCATATGGGTTAGAGCCCCAGTGTTTTTCAAAGTAGATACGATTGATCTGTGACGATTTCTTCGTTAACAAAAATCGGTGTGTTTGTTTCCTTACTTTATTAGCTTTACAATTGCTTGCCATTGGTTTTTAATTGCACTCATCAGAATATAATTCTCACTTAATCAAATTGATAACCTTAATCATTGTTGGGTTACAAAAAATGGATAATATATATATATATATATATATATATATATCGCCTCTCAAAGTGGTATCAGAGTGAAAATCTTAAGCATTAGATTGATCCTATCATTAGTCTAGATGGAGAATCATAAAAGCAGATCTATATCTTGCCCTCCATTGTTTGATGGTACTAATATGCTTATTGGAAAGCTAAGATGAGAGCCTTCCTTAAAACAATTGATGAACGTGTCTGGTTGATTGTTGAAAGTGGCAGGACACCTCCTGGCACTACTGTTATTGTTACTGCTAATAAACTTTCTAAACTGAAACCCACTAGCACCTAGAATGATACTGAACTTAGGATTAGTAGGTATACTACTAAGGGGTTGAATGCAATTTTCAACGCCATTAGTTCTTATGATTTTACGCATATCATAACATGTGAGACATCTAAGGAAGCTTAGGAAATTATTTAGCCTATCCATGAAGGTATGACTGTAGTTAAGAGGTCTAAACTCCAAATGTTGAACTCAATGTTTGAGACACTTAAGATGGAAGAGTCTAAGTCATTTGATAAATTTTATGCTAAACTAAGTAATGTTGTCAATTCTTTCTATAATCTTGGTGAAAGAATTGAGGAGCCTAAAAGTGTGCAGAAAGTTTAAAGAACTCTACTTGAAAGGTTTCAATTGAAAGTCACTGCCATAGAGGAAAGTAAAGATGTTGATTCAATGAAGGTAGATAAGTTAGTAGGTTCACTTCTAATTTATGAGTTGACTTGTAGACAGTCTAGGAGATAAAAAAAAATTTAGCCTTAAAATCTGTCCAAGAAAAATGTGAAGAGGATCAAGACATCAAGTCTATACCTTTTAATGATGATGAGCTAGCCTTATTTGTCAAAAGGTTCAATAGATTGTTGAGAAGTAGAATATCCAATTCCTCTAATCAAATGAGCTCATCAAAGAAGTCTATTTCTAACTCAAACAACTCAAGAGGAAAATTTCCCTCTAATAGTGATAGTAGAAACTCTTCAAATCAATCATCTAGTCTATCTCCCATAGAATGTTATGATTGTCATAAGTATAGTCATAGTGTTGCTGATTGTCTCAACAGAAAGAGAAATGAGGGGAATAGTAATTCTAAGACGATGAATTCAACCTTGGTTAATGATGATAATGAAGAGAATGAGGAAAGTGAAGGTCGTGAAGAAGAACAATAGTTCTTAGCCTTCACCGTTACCATAAATATTGTTGAGAGTTCACACACCCCTGATGTGAGTAGACAAGATTCTGATGGTGAAAATTCTTCAAACAGTGAGAGTGATTATGAAGTTGATCATGATATTCATGCTGCATATGATTAATTGTATGAAGAATCACTCAACCTCAAGAAATCTAATTTCAAGCTTGCAGCTAAACTAAAATTGGCTGAAAAAGAAAAGAGTGCTAGTGTCAAAAGTGATGCACTCATAAGTCAGTTTAAAGCTCACAGAGCAACTCTACTTGAGAAGCTTAAAAAAGTTAAGCAAGAGTGCCATTCCTCAGTTGTGGAGGTTACTAATTTGAAAATGAGCTTGACTTTATAAAGTCTGAAAAGACTAACTTCCAAGTTAAAGTTCATCATTTTAAACTTGAACTAAAGAAAGCTAAGGAATTGAAAATTACTCTTGAAAACAGGTCTAATAAATTAAACAAAATGTTGAATAAGGTCTCTATCAAGAATAATAAGGTTAGTTTAAGCTATAATGCAATCAATGATACTAAAAAGCCCACTATGACCAATCAGAATAGATAGGCAGCCCCTTAAGCTTGTTAGGTTTTTCGTTCATGCTCAAAAACCTATAAAGGTACCACAACCCAAAACTTGGTTTTGCACTTATTGTAAGGTTGATGGTCACACAATACAATACTATAAAGACGCAAGGAAGGGAAAAATTCACCAAGTCCAAAATATGTCAAAAAGAAAGTTGTCAATCATGAAGCAACAACTGAACACCTTAGTTCAAAAATCTCAGAGTTTAGCACAAAAGTCTATAAAATGGCTAATTCATCAAAGTCTCAAAATAACTCTAGGATTAGAACTAATGGTAACAAGAATCAACCAAAATCTTATGAGACTAAATCCAAATCAACCCAAAAAGGTTAGACAAGTTTGGGTTAGAAAAGATAGGTTGAATTGTCTTGTTATTCACATTGCCTTGAGAGCACAAAATACTACGCAGTAGTATTTTGATAGTGGGTGTTTGAGGCATATGACTAGTGACAAGTCCCTATTTTCTCACCTAGAGAATCACAATGAAGGAGCTGTCACTTTTGGTGATGTTAGTAAGTCTAGTGTTTTAGGGAAGGGTATAATTCACATTGAAAAGCTCTCTAAACTAGACAATGTGCTTTATGTTGATGGTCTTAAAGCCAACTTAATCATTCTAAGCAAACTATGTGATGACAATATTGCAGTCCACTTCTCAAAAAGAGAGTGTAGAGTGTTTGATGCAGAAGGGAAGTGTGTCTTGCAAGGGATTAGGATTGTTAATAATTGTTATGATATTAGTCCAAATCCCACTGCCATATGTAATAGTGCCAAAGTTGAGAGCCGCAACTTATGACATGTAAGACTAAAATGCTGTCTAATAAAAGTCTAGTTCGTGGTCTACCAAAATTAGGAAAGATTTTTACAAGTATACAAACTAGAATATCACATAAAAAGTCTGCTTATTTTGCTACCTCGATACCATTAGAATTGTTTCATATGGACTTGATGGCTCTAACTCGTACAGAGAGTTTAAGAGGTAGAAGATACATTCTTATTATGGTAGATGACTTCTCTATGTATTCATTTGTAGAATTCCTAAAAGGGAAGTTAGATGTTTATAATGTTGTCATTAGGATTTGTCAGCCAATCCAAATGAGAAGAGTTATACAATCACTAGGGTAAGAAGTGATCACAACATTAAATTCAAAAAATCCCCTGTGATAGATTATCACAATAACATCGGCATAAAACATGAGTTTTCAAGTCCAAAAATACCCCAATGGAATGGGGTTGTTGAAAGGAAGAATAGAGTCATTCAAGAGATGGCAAGAGCCATGCTCATTGGCATTTTTGTAGCTAAGAAGTTTTAGGCTGAAGCTGTAAGTACTGCTTGCCATACAATTAATAGGGTTTATCTTAGACCAGGTTTGAGTTAGACTCCATATGAGTTAACTAATATTGAATGGGTCAGTAAAACCATAAAAGAAGACAAGTGTGTCAAAAGAATTCTTATTAAAGATACAATGTCTTAGCACCAATAGTAAACCTAAAGTACCAAACAAACAGATTGGCATGATGGGTTAAGTATGGAAGAGGGATCACAAACCTCGATGAGTGTATGGACTAAGTAAACTAAGAGGAGACTCAATTTTCAATGAAACAATATCAATTTGACTGGGGGAATTACAGTCAAAGGAGAATTCGATAAAACACAAAATTAGGCAGGTAAATTAGATACTTGGTCCTCAATAAACTAAAAGTACTTGAATAAAAGAAATTCAATGTACGTCTGCATTGAAAAAATTGGGGGGTGGGAGACTATGGTTTCTGGTCATTCAAAAAAATGCAAGCATGAATCAAGCTTTAAAAAAAAATGGTTGGGTGGACCAGAGGGGCATTATTGAAAGAACATGAGAGAGATGGGAGATGATGGGATTTCGAGATCTTCTCGTGGAAATGATGGTTTTCTTGATGAGATGGGAACAATAGAAAAGACCAAACGGATAAAAAAAGTCGTATAGTAATTAATCAAAATGAATCTCGGATCAACAAATAAAATAATTAAATGAACTTCACACTAATAAAAAAGTTGAGCATAAACTACCAACTAATTTATCATTATTTGAAAAACTTATCACCAATTAACTCTTTTAAAATCTCATAAATTTGATCAATGAAGACATCAAGTACAATTTATATAAATATGAAATTGGCATGAATCTAATATAAACACATGACAGTTGGAGGAACAAACCATCTGTTATAATAAAATAATTGAATTGTATGTGTTGCTTGATTGCATCTATAATAAAATAAGAGTAATCAAGACATGCATATTTCCTAACTTCTCTTTCATTGCAATATATTTTTCTTTAATTTTTGGCTAAAGAAAATGATATTTTGGTGGGTTTTTTTTTTTTTTCCCCGCTCAGTAGTGTAGACTTGGAAAAAGGTATAGCCAAGTACTTGGCTTGCTTTATTTCTGGTGATGACTAGTTGAAAAACCCACTGCCATGACGGAGCTAGCGTACCAAATTCCATTTAATTCACCATAAAAAAATATTTGACTTAATTAAAATTTAAAAATGTAAATGATGCTGCATTTTTTGGCTCGCAAAAAATTTGGGATCCGCGACCTATACAACACTCAAAAAGGGGGATCAGAGGGCCACCGGATTGGCTCCGACAGTAGCCGCTTCAATACTTAAGTAAGTAAACTGAATTGAAAAGACTGTAATGAAAGTCAAAGAATGAGCATGAAAATAAAGCGTACATTTAGGGTTTAATTTATAAGCTGTGACTTTTCTAAGTTGATTAGGATTTAAAGCCATGAAAGTAGGGATTTGATCATCGGAGATAGTAGTTTCCTTGTTGGACATTGCACCATAGATAGAGATAAACATGTGTAGCAGTTCCCTTGCTGAAGACTGTTTCCTTATTTCCTGCTCGACACCCGTTAAGGCGGTGATGAGCTCTGGAGTGTTGCTCTGGAGTCCTGTGATTGACTCCGTGACCTTTATTTGGATATGTATGTGCTCTGGAAGCATGCACTCAGCCTCTTCCGATCCTTCGGTCTGCCCTGAATGGTCGAGCGCTAACCATTGGTCGAGCGTGAGCTGAGCTAGCCGAGCATGAGCTGGACCATAAACATACGTGTCGAGTGATGATTGGTCTTGCTCTTTTGTAGTATATCAATAAATAACAAATTATTAAAATAATTTTTTAAAATTAATTTATTAAAATATAATTATAACAATTTTAATAATTCAATCAATCATTGAAATAATCTAAATTTTGAAATTATCACTTTGTGAACAATAGATTGATTAAATATTTCTTTTGTTATTAATTTTTTTTTAAAATCTTTTAATAAATTTATATTAGGTTCGGATCCATATAATAAAGTTTACAAATAGCTAAACAATTCTCGAAAAGAGCGGTTTCTTATTGAAAAGACCATACACCTCGGAACCTGTAATCTGAACGCCTTGAAAAATGTAAAATCAAGAAGGGTGTCTTTGTTCTGTTGTATTCGTGTCATTACTGATGAGAGAGACGCTCAATGCTGACTGAGAGATGTGCTGCCTGCCACCCTTTTAAAACTCTTAGCATCCCTGGCTTTCTTATACTGGTGATGACCAGTTGAAAAACCCACTGCCAGGGACGGAGCTGAATGAACTCTATCTTGTCTAATCTTTTAACAGAGACTTCAAGGAAAACAGCTGGCAGTGGCAAGTCATTCTTTGAGGGGAATTGGGAGTCTCTCCACCGGTGAGATAGGGAGATAAAAGCTGATTTTGAAAATTGTGCTTTTTATTATAAAAATTTGTTATAAAATTGGGTTTTTTTTTAACAAATGAAGTTATCACAATATTTTATAAAATCAGCCTAACATTATCGATATATATATATATATGTCATTCAATTTTTTTTCAAGAGAGTATTTGATTGACAAGGATCCAATATTTGTAATTTAATTGATGTTAATCTATGTATTAATCAAATTACAAATCTAAACATTCTCAATTAACACTAACATCCTTCGAATAAATAAAACAAACACTTTATTGATTGAGAGGCAGAAGCCACTGCACTGTCCTTATTTAATAGCATTTTACAATTAATACATAGAGCAGCTAATCCCCACTCTAACTCATAAATGCACCTCGATGATAAAGATACCGGGTAAGAGTGTAAGTGAATTTTTTTTTCACTTTTTTTTTTTTTTTTCCTTTACTTTCCAACATTTTCACTTTCAAGTATTAAATTAGGGTTGATACGTATTTTTTAATTTGTATCTCTTGATACAATCTAAATACGATACGATAATATGAATTGACACTCTTAATAACAATTACGATTAATGTTTTCTTGCGTTCATCAATAATTCTTTATTTTTAGATTTATCAAATAGGCAAGTTTTTAAACTCATATATTCTTATTTCTTATATCACAAAACATAGTTGTCAGAATTTAACTAGACAATGAATCGACGAAGGTGTTGGTTCACAGTTTATTAATTCAACTGGTGATTCAACCGATTTAATAATTAATAAATTTAGAAACATATTATATATTAAATTTGGTATAAAAATTTGGATAAATTACACTAGCCACCCTTGAGATTTCTGATAATTATGATTTATAAAATTATATTGACCTCTTCTACTTTTATTGGCAAACTACAAATACTCTCTTCCAATCAATTTGTTTTTTAAAATAATAAAACTACCCATTTCATTATTATTATCTTTGCATTTTTTCAAATTTGATCATTTTTTTCAACTTTTTTAGAGTTTTTTTTTTATTTTATATAAAAATA